>JBCAUI010299409.1:0-15557 GCA_038406195.1 Haplosyllis anthogorgicola
GCCGCTTATCATATATTTGTACACATTTCTGGCTCAAGTTGCAGGAGATTTGCCTGCAGGCTGTAGAAGGAAACTGCTGCATATAGAATCGGGGACAAGACAAACATCCAGAACAACATGAATCTTTTACTATCAGATCAACCTTATCTTGCATATCACACAATATTTTGAAATAGTTATTTTAATCAATTTTTCATTCCATTACGAACGGCGGAAATACCGAACTTTCCATGTAAGATTTTTTTATGTTTAAAATAGAATTGTGCATGCAAAATATACAATTTCACTAAGAATTTGAATTTACGTTATACATATATGAAATTGTTTAAATACGGATGAACACTATTGTTTTTTAAAACACAGGAAACAGTCAAATAAATAGGTTTTAATGGAATAAGAATGGGAACTGCTTTGAATTGTAGCCTAATACACGTTCAAAGGTACACTATAGCATTCTGAACTTGCTATATCAAATGCATTGTATTGCACACATGCAAAGATAGATCGGTTCTACTCCAAAGAGCTTACAATAATAGCCACATCTGCCTTTGGGAAAATTAAAATATACAAATGTTGAAAATATACATATTTACCTGTGGGTGGGACAGACAATAATAGCAAACAGGAAGACGCAAAGCTTTCTATGCAATGTACATGAGGCTGCACTGTACAGCACGCGCACGCACCCCCGACCACTGAGTAACCATTGATGAGTAGTGATTTTATTTTCATTATTAAGAAGGAAAAGAAGATAAATAAAATGCATGCTGAACGAGTAATCATGCTTATTGGTAAATGTTCAATTATTTACAGCTGTACATTCGTCTTAACTTTTCACATTGTCTGCCCATCCCCATCTTTTATTGTTTAAAATGCGGTCTTCTCTCTTTGAATTTATTCTCTATTTTATTTTTGAATTATTGATATAGGTTCTATGGTACAATAGGCCTTCCTCAAAATGTTGTTGACAAAACAGTAGAATAGAAATTATTGGATTAGCATGCAGTCACTACTCATCATGGTTATCCCACACGGGCCAAGGAAGGTGCGATGACACTGGCGTGACGTGTAATGTCACTTACTCACATCACAATATGACGTTCACTTGGCGCCTACGTTATGACGTCATACTTACGTACCTTCCACTAGCGACGTGTATAGTGTCACAGTGGCTGCTTTGCGCCTTCCTGCTGGCAAATTTAACCCTATTTTCTCTAATTTTTCACGAAGGACTCGGCCGCCATTTTTGGATTTAGCTCTGAAAGCAGACAAGCAATAACCAGAGAGTGAAACACGTGTTGGAGTACGCCCGACTTACCTTCAACCAGGGATGTGATGAGGGTGACCGTGGCCGCCTTCCTCCGACCTGCTGGTAAACTTAAACCTATTTTCTCTAATTTATCCCTCAGAGATCGACCGCCATTTTTGGATTTGGCCCTGGAAAAGGTGAAATTTATAAATGTTTAAGAGTCACAGAAAACTATAGTACAACAGGTAGACCATTAAAGGCGTTTTGATATGATGCGAAAAGGAATTGTTGTCCAGATGTGATATTCTATTTTTCTTTCTCTCTTGTTCACCTAAAATAGATATCCCATTAATATTTTATCTGAAACATTCAAAGAATCCAAAATTTCCACAAAAAAGATATCTAAAGATGAAATTCATGAAATCAGACAATGCAAGGTAACTTGAAACATTTACTTTTTATGCATGTCAAACATAGAGTCTTAAAGCATGTTACAGAAGCAATTTAGGCCATTGAAAAGTGGAAATTAAATATTACAGTAGACTCATCATTCTGTTAAATAGTGTGCATTAAGCATCAGCCTTACAAAACACAGCATTCAGCGGGAGGTCTGTTGGGAAACAGTATCAGTTTGAGTTAGCTTTATTTGACCATCTGGTCCATGCACACGAGAGCCGGTGCCAAAGTTTGCAGGAAACAATTCATTTCAATGCAATAATAAGTGAAAATGGTTGTGAAAGAGCCAGCGCCATGCAAACAATAATAGCAGCCATGATCTTTAATCATTGCATGTGCTGAGGTTTTCTGAAGCACCCATCTCCGAGCACTGCCCAATTAAAACCTGAGTGCTGTTGCTCTTCCACACTTGTCAAGAGCATGGCCCTTTTATAATGGCCACTTTTGTTACAGTAGTATTTGCTTGCTGCAGTTCATACAAAGACTGCAGTGCTCCTTGAGCAAGTCATTAAGTGTTGAGAATGGCTGCAGTGCATTGTGCTGCATGTTTCTGATGGGTTTGCTCTTCCAGTAATGGGGGGAAGTACTTTTATCTGGGGCCCTGTGAGTATGCAGCACTTACACACAACAAGTGCATCTCAAGCAGTTTGCCCAATCAAACCCTTACCTCTCCAATAAACCTCTTTAGTTTTACCAAATACCCTTTGATGCTTTTGGAATTGAGCTTTTTCAATCTCCCGAAATAGTTTTTGACTAAATCACCCTTTTGTGGGGAGTTTAACATGTTTAGTATGTAATTATCCATGATTTTCGTTGATATTGTAAAAATAGTCCTTTCTCTACTACAAAGATCGATAACAATAAAAACTGATGTTAACCTTAAAATTTTAAATATAACAATGATATTTAATAAAAATATTTTACGTGTTTTCGTTATTTAAATTTACAGGTGAAATTGTTTGCCTGGGTAATTATAAGTGTCTTTGTCTCCTAACAGAAAGAAGGCAGGTGAACATATTTCATGTGTCATTATTAAACTATTGCATTTACAGAACTGATGGGGTTACAGGGGATAAAAGTGAGTTTGGATTTTTGCTTAACAAGGGGCATCATAGAGGAATGTGCATGAACTGTCTCCTCTTTTACAGTAAATCAGTGAATGCAAAACACAGCAAGAGAAAAAACAGGGATGAAATGGAGGGTTTTATTGATGATAGTAATGCTCATCAAGCATCAAGTTTGACAACAAAGCCAAACAAATGGTTGAGTCACTTTGATAAGCATTCTGCTGGAAAGGTGCGAGGGGGTGGCTATCATTTCTCTGCAATCTACACAACATATGGGCTCAAATTCTACATTCTTTTCACTGAAATTCTTTACAGACATGTAATTTAAAGGACATATCTGCAGAAAAAAATGAACTCCATTTAATAAGATCTGTGCCCCATAAGGCCAATAAAGAGCATTAGTAAGCTCATCTCAGCACATAGATCAGTACATGGGGTTCTTTCATGAGCTATTTATTTACCAGATCTCTGTGGTAGTTTGTGGAATTTTCTTACAATAAAACAGCATGTAAAGCATGAAGGGAGGCAGTTCATTTCAACTCTACATTTTCCACTGTTGTGAACTCAGGTAAAGACACAGACTGTGCACTGTATTTTTCAACCCTTTTGTAACACATAGCTATTGTCAGCGATGAGTAGAGAAGCTCTTTTGCAATGATAAAGGCTTAGACCCTGCTTGATCATTGCTGTCTGAATGACTTTGAATACATAGCTTTGCTCTGGTGTAACAATAACATACCTACAAGAGAAGTTACAACTACGTGTCACTTAAAGGCGCCTAAAGTAATAAAGAACTCTGACTTAAAACATGATGAATATTATAGGCCTTTAAAGTTCATCTTATTCATGTGGAAATCTTGGCTCTCTTAATACTACCACTTTTTGCAGTGTAGTTCATTTCATGAATTTTATACCTACAATAAAGTTATTTAATTGATTAGGATTTATGTAAATTAGTACACCAAATTAACTTTGTTCTTTCAATGCATAATTAATTTGACCTTTTGATATCAGTTAATTAAACAGAGCTATGCATAGTATGCAAACATTGTCATAATTAATGACTGTGGAGTGCAATATCAAAGTGGGCACTGGTTGGCAGATCTTAGTATTAAGGCTGTACATTGGTTGGTAGATCAAGGACTTGTTTAGAGGTATGTTTAGCCACATTATCTCACAACTTGCTGTGGTCACTTAACCACTGAGTGAGAGAGAGGCGTTCCCATGCATACAGTAAAGACAAGCTTATCATATAATAAGTAGGGCCTCGGGCTATGTTTATAGTAAAATTTATCTGCTTTTAATTGCTAATTTATCTTGGAAACTTTTCAATTATCAGTTCAGGTTAGCTAATTTTCGACTGCATTTTATTTCAACTGTCTCATCGTACTACTGTATTCAAGTGCACATGTCTCAGCCATTTGGGAAAAGCAATTCCTAATTCATCCTGGTTAAACTGAGCAATAGAATTAACAGCTCTGAAGCTGCTGTGTGCATTGTTGTAATTAAAGAAGACTTAGCTTTGCTTCAGTATTCGCTTCTCCCCAGTTCCCATCACCTAGCCACTTGTTATGCAAGCTACGTGCTTAAACTTACTGTAGCTAATTAATAAATTGGCTGAACGTGGACTTGCACACAGATTGCTGCGAGGTTTCCTCTCAGTTCCTGCTGAACTTGTACAGGAAAGAGTCAACAGTTCAGATTTGCCTTTGTACAGCAAACACCTTCAAAACTGACGGGAATAAATGAACAGTAATTGACATGCTTTTCTCCTTATGGCAACTGATCTATCTTCAAAAAGTCCTGTACATAAGATAACCTCAACGCCTCTACATAATAAAATTTCCCTAAGATTTGTTCAGTGTTCAGTTGTCTCAAATAAAGACACATTTAATTGATTTTAGGGATAATTCTTTCCTGGCCTCTAATTCGTCGACTATTTCAGGCCCTTGAGGGATCTAAACTGTAATTAAACATTGAGCATGTACTTTGATCACTACAATCACTGAAACATTTTAAAGTATAAATTAGAAGCGTAACATCTGAATTTCACAACAGTTTGAATCTGTAATTTATACCTTTGATTAATGTTCTGTTTATTAGCTTGTTTTCCCAGGAAATATACAAACAAATCAAATGAAAGTCTGTGCATTTTTTGGAATTCCAATAGTTTTTTATTCGAAATCTTTTTTTTTTCTCTTTTGAAATTTGAAAACCTGCCACTCACACTGAGAATGAACATATAAACTTTGTGATTAGGTACAATATGGACTTAGACAGTATAATATGCGAGCAATTAGAGAGGAAGCCACAATGTGTTTGTATATTACTGGGGAGTAATTCGTGTAGAGGTGAAAAATGCCAGTAGTAAACGAGCATCATTATGTAGGGTACTTAGAGTTACCCCGATAACTATCCGACCCTGCTGTGACTGATAGTCTAATACCTTACTGTGGGAGGGGTACCTTGGTCCAAGAGAGTGAAAACATGGGTTTCAAATGGCTTCTAAAACATCTCGAAATAAGAGAAAATCACAACAATTTTCTTTGTTTTGCAACTACTTACTGAGAAGTATTTGTGAAAAATTACCGCCATAAAAGGTATCCATGTATGTCGTAAAAGTCATTTGGGGAGTCACTTGGTGCAGTTTTGTGGTTAGTGTTGGCCCCAGGCTAGGAGACTCCCCTCCGTTTATCCGGGGGAATGCTACACGAGGTTTTAATGATCTAATACTTGTATTAGTCATTTTACCAAATATGTGAAGGACATGTACTTGTACGCAGCCCATATAGATATGCAAATATCGTATTCCTTTTCCAGAAAAGGAATACTGTGTTTATTTATTCGTCTTTTTTATCTTTCTTTGACAAAAATAACCAACAACATGTAATTTTCTGCGGAGTGGCAAAGGTGTATGGTAAGGAATTCGCAAATTTGCAATTTTTTTTTCATTTGTTACGGGATTAGCTGCTGTTTGAAAAACAATATGTTTATTTGTAACATCTCTGTACTGGGTACACGTCCTGTTGGGACATTTTGCTGTGGCACTCGTTTTTATTTTTGTTTGATGACCACGGAAAAGACTTTTTCCTGAAATGTTCCAAAGAGTTCATTGTCACAGTTTTCCCCAATTCTCTAGGTGCATATCCCAGAAGGACATTTTCCGACAACATGTTTAGTATAGAAGAGGTTTATAGGCATGTTGAGAGAGTACATGTTGTATGTTTGGTTTAGCTAACGAAGCCCTTGAGGCATCAAACGTCACTTTCATCCGTCCGTCGCCCGCGGGCTAGCGGCTACAACATCTATGGGCTACGTTACTTGTCATCAGGGAGGCATGGACTTGAAACGACCCATGCAAATATGCTCCATAGCGCTTCATTGAACACGCATGTCGATACATTGCTTGATCAAAACTGGAAAGAAATTGTTCAAACAAGACAAGTACCTTGGTAATTTTCTACTTAGCTTCTTCAAGAAGTGTCTATTTCCATCTGTAAATGGCTGTTTCTTCATCAGATTATTGTTAATTTCATACACAATTGTATACGAATTGATATTGACTTCATATGCGTACCAATATTGAATGATATGAAATGTTTTAATGCCCTGTCTACTTGACCTTTATAACTTCTGTAATAACTACTAACTTTGTGCTGTTTGTGCCTTTTGAAACATTTCTCAGGTTGTCATCTTTTATAAAGCATTTTTATATTGCGACATTGCGACAACTACTCTCCTCAACGTCTAAATCGATACTGGTCAACATGGACCATTTTTCATGTTGCGTTCTGAAATGCAACTGAAATATTGTAAAGATCTTCATCCTTTTTCAGAAACTGGGCTCCAAAAGATTCAGAAAGCTAAAGCTGGAAGACAAACTCTGGAAACCATCGACGTATTTATGATGTAAATCAACCTTGATAAACTTTTTCAGGTTGAATAACTGAAGCATTTTTTCTATTGCGGACAATGCGTTAGTGTCCGTATACAGATTTCTATACAAAGGTGAGTATTCATTGCTGTCCCTTATGCAGCCCTCACAGATGTTGCTCGACAGATTGAGCTCTTATTCCTGATCCAGATTGAAAAGCATGACAAGCGCACAAATTGAAGGGCAAGTGGCCGCAGCAAAATGGTACGATATCCCCCGAAGCTACTCTCTTACAAAGCATGATGGAAGATAAAATATTGAGGTCATGTGAGTTAGGGAACATCTTTCTAGGCTATGTTAAGTAGGCTCAGGCTCAAGGAAGATAAAAGACAAGAGAAACAGTGGCGTTTAATGCCACGAATGCTCAAAATATACAAGTAAAACTGGCCATCGATATACATTCTTTGATTATCCCCAAAGCTCTGCAAGGAGATGACTTGCCTCCAGTAAAAAGTATCTTTTCATTCCTTTCCAATCAAACATTGTTTGCGTTGATTCGATTAGGCTAACGCGTGTGATTGACTTTAATCCGAAAAATTGGTACAAAGGCGATAAATATGAAGGAACTTTTCTCACATTGAAATGTAGTGTGACAAAGAGTTTGATGGTGCCACTGCAGTGGTCTGGTGAGTGCACGGTGCCCGAGGCACCTGTCCTCGGCAGAGGCAGCATGTTCCTCGGTAAGAGAGAGAAGAGGACCAGTAAGGCCTGAAGGGACACTAGCCCCCATTCATGCTCTACAATCCCATGGTCAGCAAAATAGGATCAAAAACGCTTAGCTGCCTCAGCAGGCAGATACAAACCATGTTGTAACTGCCTGATAACTATACAGAGTTAGATTACATGGCCTAGGTAGACATGTACATTGCTTTAACACATCGCCTATATAAAGCAGCGATATATTTAAATTCAAATGGAAAATTAATCATTACTTTAACAGGTCTTAGAGGTTGGTACGTCATTGCATCATATAATTTGCGAAATCTGTTTTACATGAAAGTGAAAACGTAAATCTGCATTTAGACTAATTCTTCAAAAGCTTTGTACGAAGATGCTATCACTTCTAAAAGCATATTTTTCTGTAGCGGAGTAATAAAAAGTACTTAAAATGTATACATTTAAAGCTCTTTACGATGAGTGTATTATAAAGTTTTGGGGTTGGAAAGGTATGTTTAAGATGTGTTTGACTTGCTTATTTCATTGACTTCCCTAAACCCCATCCCATCTCAGGTTTACACGGTTACAAAGACCCAAATGGTGCCGCTTTCGCGGCCCGTCAGTTCGCATTTCCACCGGCGAACAATGCCCGCCTCTCGCTTCTGAGGCCTCGCTGACAACTGATACCCCAACCTCTACACGTTACGGCGCTTGAATCAACTTTCTCAATTTAAAGGCTTCTTTAGAAATGGGCTTCCTGATCGCATTTTGGTGATTATCTGCGCAACAAAGTAGTTATTATCTAAAAGGTTTGCTTCCTTTAAGAAGGCAATGGCATTCGTCGTATGTAGTTGAAATCTAAAACTGCACAGTTTATCTCTGAAGAAATCCCTTCCGAATTGATCACCAAACCTGCCTCTCAATTCTACATACTGCACTTAGGCCAAGTGCACATCTTATAATTTGAGAGTTTCTCCAATCATCTAAAAATCTTCTCTTAGAACATTTAAAGTGTACCACGCAAAAATAAAGTGAAGCAAGTAGAAGATGCTTAAACCTTTAACTTGTATGAAGAAAACAATAGAAATATGGATCTGCATCGCAAAAACTGCAATTTCATTTCGTCATTTCTCCCGCAATTATACAGCTGCAAATGTGTGTGAAACAGTCAAGGTTAAACAACATAAACAACTATTAATACTAGCAGGGTAATTCTGCTGAGATAGTTAACTGTATTCTAACTTACTAAATAAGATATCTTACCTTCTGAGTACACCTCCTAATAGCGACGCATTGAGGCATTCTGGCGGGGATAGCCTTCGCTGCACCTCGGCGACCGTCACCTTGTACTTGGACGTGGAGCTGAGCAGTGACAAGCGACCAGGTACCGAGCAGAACACATCGGCGGGCGACGACACACCGGAGATGACTATGTCCTTCTGGTCAGGCTTCCTCATACCTGGAACTAAGAAATAAAATGCTTAGTCATTTGTCCATATCACCTTGTCACATCGTAATGTTTCATAAGAGGTATTACTACCAATTTATTTGTCATGTTACTATTAGAACTTTAGTTTTAAGACAGTTTGAAAATTGTAGGTAGGCTTTTTAATTAAAATCTTACAGGAACATGTTGCTTCGTTTTACTACAACACTACTGCAGCATGCAGACTGTAATATAAATTGTTCTTACACATGCCTCATCACTGTTCTTCCCCATTTGTGTTTTGATCTTTATTCTTATCAATTATTTAACACTGGAGCATTTTGTCTTTTTATGACATGTCTTCTCTTGGTCTTGACTCCTGCACCTTGTGTTTTCACACCGTCGCTTTGACTGTTCATATCAATTATTAAAACTTCTCTTTTGCTTCATTGAGAACTTCCTACAAGTTCTTGCCAAGTATAATATTTTTCTTGGGATGACAAGTGCACCAGAATAATGCAAGATACGAAATATTGTGTGCAAGCAGATTTTCCCTGCCAGGTGACCCAATTCGCGAGTTGGTTCGTTTAGGCAGAAATTTATAGAGGTTACTATTATCTGTGACACGTCCTATTGTTGTAATAAATTAGGCCTGTTAAAAATAAATTGAAGAGCTTCGAAAATTCGGCATATCGAGTGTCATCTATTATGTGCCGATGTACATGTGCATTAATTTTGTTTAAATCAGAGTGGCAGAATATTGAAGGCCCACGGTCCCCAGTCTGCCCCGAGGCTAACTCTGATTTTATGAATGAATCACACAAGTGCAGCCAATTCTCCAATGTAACAAGCTTACTCTTTCCAATAGCTTTTGTTTTCGCTCGATTGCTGTCGAATTTTAAATGGAAAAGAGCCGCAGCCTTGGAATTGAGAAATTTACTTGACAGCAATGATTTCAAACCTAAATGTATCTAAATGAATGGCGCACGAAATGAGAAATTTTGTAGTGGCTACTGTTTCTTCAATTCGAGTATTTTGCACTGATTCTCTAATTAGCACTTCAACCTTCAAATGGTGATTCATTTTCCATATAATTTTACACAACAGCAGATGACCACTACGTCTCAATCTCTGAATCACTGATTCTCCCAAAAGGGCAGAAACACAATAATGCGGCCAGTACACATTATCCAAGGAACACATCGGGAGAAAAGGACGAGAGACAGTCCATTGGGCATGGTCGGATGTGAATGTCCGGAAAACCTGTGAACGTGTAACAAGCAGAGCCACAGGAAATGAGCGCATCTACCAGTCAATTTGCCCGGTTCCCTGAGACAGGAAGGAAGGACTCTCTAGAGACGTGCAATTCTCATACCGACTCACCAGTCTAATAAAACTCACTCTTCTTCTCGGAATGTTGAGGAAAAAAATCTTGACCCTTTTTCTTTTCTTGCCTTCAACTCATAAATTGTTTTTCTGCCTATTATTCTCTTTCTCTCTCGTGCTGCTCTGGCCCCTGGATTTTCAAGTTTCTGTATCTTCCTTACTACCAATTCATTGTCTCATGAACTGAACATGAAGGGGAGGGGAAGGATAGGATACTAATTATTGAAAAAATAAGTTTAACTTTAATCTGTACTGCAATGTTGAAAACAAATATTGTAGCAGTCGTTAACACTTAAAAGTAAAATAACTCATGAGTTTCATGTCTAGGTTTAACAACTTCTTGTTGCATGCATCAGGAACAAATACCGATTAGTTCAAGGAGTTACAAATAAAAGAAGACTTGTCCAACACGCAGAAAACAGCTTCGAAACATGCAAAGGGACAAAGTGCTCGATGATTGAGTACAATTGAGAGGCAGGGCACCTGTAAGCACGGGTCAAAAAGAGCAGAGAGACACATTTCAGCTGCTCATTTGGACGCTTTATGCACTTTATCCAATTAGCATTGCTGAAAAACCAATCACGAAGCTGCTTAATTTGTATAAATGATTTTGATGGGGCATATGGGCCTGTCTGCGTGATAGCGATCAGCAGGGTAGGATCCATCCTCACCCTGCTAACAAGCCCCACTCAGAGCCAATGTCTCTAATGTGGCTTCAGCCGTCGGAAGCTTATCACTCTGCCGCAGTTATGAATTTATGAGTTTCTTGTGTCATAATCGACTTGACACTTTGGTGGTAACCCAATCTCACTTCTGATAGAAGGTTATTACACTAGAAGCATCAGATTACGCTCCAAAACCCATTTAGGAAAATTTAAATCAAGAAAGTTAATTTTCAGTTGGAAAGCGAATTTTAAATGGTTACTACAGACTGTTACTAAATTTTCTGCATGTTTACTACATGAACATGCACTTCACTGTCCAGAATTATACAGTCAATAAACAAATATGTCTTACACACAACCAATTCATAAATATGTACTGCAGCTTGAACAAAAACTTCTATCCTAAAGTTGAAGAAGAATGTCATCCAAACATCCTGGAATGTGTTCAATGTACATCATCAAATTTACGAAATTACCAAATTTGCAAAAAACTTTATGTTGTCTTTCATCTATAATACAATTATTCAAATACAGGACAACATAAAATCTGCACCTTAAGATGTCTGATGGCTTCACGATTGATTTTGTGGCATTTTTGGCTGTAAAATGTGTGAACAAAGAAGGGATGATTGGATTATAGTGACATGTCCTGCTGATCCATGTTGCCACTGGCCTGGATCTGAGAGATGGATGGATGGGTCCAGATCAATCCATAACTACATTAACCAGTTAGACCCCCTTTACCCATCCACCCTCCCCGCCCTAAACCTCTACCTAACAGTCACTTAGGGTAGAAAAATGGAATTAGACGTTGACAAGCAGCTTACATGCACATCAAGTCTCCATCAATATTATGTCAGTAACTCCCATCCATGATACAAATAACTCAACAACCATCTGGGCATTAGATGATGGAGATACAAATGGTCTCAATCGATCAACTCGCAGTTTAGAGGGTTCATTATTACAGTATAATTAAAGTGTATTCCAAATGTATTTCATTGTCTTGTTAGAATTCTTACATCATTTTGTTACAATATGGTGGATTATATTTTCACTTTATCGTACTGCTCGTTGGTAATATCAAAAGTAACACATTAAGGTCACTTACAGTTTTACAAGTTGTTGATGTCTTAATTAAAAAAAATAATACACTAAGACTCTTGAGCAAGTTCAGTCTCCTGTCAGTCTTACAGTTCCAAACAGATCCACACACAGCTCAATCACAAAGCTCTTTAAACTCCAATTGACTGTGTTGGAAAATAGTGTGCATTTAGCAGTGATCAATACTGCTGATGGGTGGTCGTAAATAAAACCCCTTGTGTGAATGGAGGGGCCTATTTGTGTGTGTATGCGCCTAATGGTTCAGACGTGAAGCGTTACACGGTGCGTTTTCCTGTGTCTGATTGCAGAACGCTGTTTTGTACAGACTCAGCTTCAGAAAGGGATCTCGCGTCTGTCTGTCACTGACGACGCTTTGTATGCAGCTGATTCTGTAACAAGAAATGTTACTCACATGCAGTTTCGGTCGAAGTAATCTATCAACCAAGCTACTGGATCCATTTCACAAAAGATTTCTACGATTATGTTAAAGCCTTTGCTAATCGACCACTTGGATTCCCGTTGTCTTCGCATTAGTATATTTCACCAATCCCAGGTACACATTCGGTTTTGCATTCTGTCTTCGGTGAAACATCATGACAGAAAAGCAAGATTTAGGTGTTAATTCATTTTGTGAAATTCCCCATTTAGTTCTGAAATCGTAACATTGGTGAAAAGAGACACAAACTCACTCACACTTTATTGCTGGCAAATTGCTGGGTTTGTTCTGTTCCTGAAAACCTTCGATTTAATGCCGAAGACAAATCCTCCCCCTACACCCATCTACATGCATGATAAACAGCCATGGATCCTACAATCATTGAGTCCCTGCTGCCTTGAAAAATGATTGTACGGAGCCAACGTACGGGGAACTAACCGAAGTTGCCCGGGCAGTCAAACTACGCCTCGAGGCAGTAAAATATGACAACAGCTTCAAAGTAACTCGCTCCGTCAACAGACCTTGGCCGCCTAACTGCATCCTACTTGTATCTGCATCGATCCGTCAAGGTCAACTTCATCCCTATTGTTTCTTATATCGATCAGTCTAGTTACCGTTTTCAAAAAACAAAAGCTCAAGTTATGGATCGGTTCGGTGTGAATTGGGACCAATCTGTCGAAGGCAGAAGCTCATTCATTCATTCCTCTTGGTCTATCGCCACACTAAAAGGTGATTTTTTCAATATGCAGTACGGATGATTATGAAAGATAAGCCCTTTTCAGCATTGGTATCATTGCTGATGTGTATTTCCTTGAAACACATATAAAATTAAAATCTAAAAAAAATATATACTTTGGTCAAGAAAACAATAGATTCGAAAATTAAGTGCAATAGTGGGCCAGATGTTCCAATTTCTAAGTTTCAATCTAAACAGTGTCAAAGTTTTAACTGCAAGGCTCTCCCTGAGGATCATTTAGTCAACCAAATTGAAATAAATGCCTCATGTGCGAATTGCATACCAACGCAGAGTTTCCTTTCCCTCAGGAATACTGCTTAAATGATTGCCTTTTAACTTTACATCACAGCTTTTATTGTCTTCACGTTGGAGAGCTACAATGAGCTGGAATGGGATGTAATTCTGACTGTAATTACCATTGTCACTGCGAGGCAGCTTCAATTATCGCTCAGAACAAATCTGTATCTGCCTCGCATTGTCAAATGTTTTATGCAAATCAACTTTAGAAGTGAAGACGTATGCTGAGAAAATGGTTTTCAGTCTTTCGGGGTTTTTTATCTTGTTTTCCTTTCCATCTACATTTTATATTCACAATTTAAACAATACAGTGATAATCTAAAGGATAATCTTCCGTTAAAATAAAATAGAATAAAAAGTCCATGTTAAGACCATTCCATGCTGAGACCAGTGCAATCTCAACATTACAGTTGCTTAGTTAAAATTTAAACCTAACATATTCTGTATTTTTCTCTAAGTTCATTGTTCCGGTATTTCCAGCTTTTGAGAAAATTATGAAATTTTTTAGATTTGGTGACAAAATGTTCTGCTCTTACTTCTAGCTACTTTTCTCACACTGTATCAATTTAGAAGAAAGAAAGAACTTAATCATGGTAGCACCACTCAAATGTAACGATTTTTCCGGGGAATATTCAGCATGCTTTGTGAGTAATGTGATTTTTTACCCAAATTGCATCTCAGCTCTGAGTCGAGATATTTGAATTTCAGATTAAGCTTGGTTTGATGAGTGCAGAATTATAACAATATAGGAGAACATCCATACAATTTTAAGCTCCAATTTTAGTGCTGTACTGTTCAACATTTCATGCCATCAAGCGTAGATTTAGTTTATTTGTAATAAATCCGTCGACATTTTACATACTATACATTCATTGACATACTAATGGCTATCGAAGTCCTATTATTGTTGTAGATACATAAATAATTCGACAAAAGAAGCAAAACGATATAAAAAAAAGTATTTCGATAATGCAAAGACAACAATAAACGACCGTTTAAAGTCACAATTGCCAGAAAAGGACACTCAAAGCCGTACCCACAGTTTAAGAAATGGTCAGCCAGCAAACACCGTATACTTTAGTAAAGTGAGGCTTTAAATGGACCATACAGAAGGTCTCCTCCAAAATTGCAACTGCAATAAGCTGGCAATTGCTCCCTCTCTCATTCATAGAGCTTTGATCTTCACTGTAAGTTCTTCCTCCACCCCATCGCTACACATACAAACTGCTTGAATAGCCGTTTTGAAATGAAAGAAAATCGTTAGAAATCATTCCACTTATTGAACTAATCGCTATGGATTGAGATGTGAAGGGTTATGTTTTGAGGAGGAATCAACGCACAACAATTATCTGTGAACATTTGTCTTCTGTTTCGTAGAAAAGGAAAAGGAGTTCTCGCCTCTTACGTATCTTTTTAACGATGAAACGTTGGAGACTATTGTCATAAGAACGACAGTTGAAACTGTCAACTGATTAAAGATTTCTACAAAACTTTAGAAATCAAGAACAAATCAAAATCACTAACCAGATGCGAGATTTTTTTCCCGATGCTCCATGCTATTCTCAATACATCGGAAACCCGTATCATTAGGAATGATCACATCTATAACAAGGCTTGAATAAGAAGAAAGCCCATTGTATTCAAGGATAATGAAAATCTCAGTACGTTCTTTAAAAAGAATACGCCTATTACATTCAGCTATTACATAAGGACAAGGTATCAATTTTGGCCCAATTACGTGGGGATCAGCTTGTACACAGCTACTTTCCGTATGAAGGTAACGTATCCATCTACGGACACGCTGTATATGTAACCGTATACATGTCCAATCAGCGGATTACATTACGACTCTTAATCATTGCTACTAATTGGTTTAGCTATTTACTAGTGATTTGCCGTAGAACAATCCCGTCCACCTGTCTCCAGTCATTTAGCAAAACCGCACTGAAGAAAATGAAGCCGAATAGAAGAAGGTTATTTTATTCTGCAGTGGATCCATGAGGTGCACTGCCTGCACCCCAGGTGTACGGACGAGAAATAAAAACTAGAAACGTCGTTACGTCGAACGTAATGTCATGTGTCTGCCGAATGACATCATAACCACAGCAACAGCAACAAGACATTTTCGTTTTGTCTTGGTTTCT
>JBCAUI010299520.1:0-15557 GCA_038406195.1 Haplosyllis anthogorgicola
GGTTGGTTGCTGGGGAGCCCCAAGCAGCCAATCAGCTTTTACGCCATAGTGACCCTGTACTCTCTAATAGGGAAATCGTTATTCCACTAAGTACTTCGAGTTGTTGGCACGAGCCAATGGCATAGCTTTTGCGAAATCGACATTTGTCTGCATTCTTCTTCTCGCTGTAAAGAGACATTTTATATTTCACCACCTTTATTGATAAGCAATGCCTAATCGATGATAATTCAATTATTCCTTGTATGATATAGTTGTCGCACAACGGAAACATTGTGTATATTTTGTGGGGATTGATCAAACACTAATTATACAGTAGCGTACTTGCTCACACGGCTAGAAGTAAAACGGAACACAGTACAACAGTTAGAATTCTGCAAGTATGGCGGAGAGTAGAACTTCCTCTCAACAGGACATTCGCTATGATGACAAGGAATACAGAGGAAGAGACAATGGGGACTTTAAAGATTGTTGTAAGACATTCACCAAATTCATATTCTCCCAAATTGGACTTTGTGGAATGGTTATACTTTACTCTGCTGCGGGAGGATTTATATTTCAACATTTGGAACAGACAAATGAGAAACAACTTTGTTTGGAGGCTGAAAGCGCGTACTGGCCCATGGAAAAAACAACTGTAGAGGAGCTTTGGTCCATGAGTAAGGCTTTCTACAATCGGTACAGTTCAGATGGAAAAGATCCAGAAGTTCAGGCACAAGCACTTGATGATTTTCGTGCGACTCTGGTGCAGTTTCGTGACGACACCCTTGAGTTGGGCTATGATGGGCAGAACTGTTCGAAGATGGGGGAGGCTGATGGGCCTGGGTACCAGTGGTCGTTTCCTGGAGCTTTGCTGTTCTCCGTCACTGTCATAACTACGATTGGTGGGTAAAAATGTGGAATTGTATTGTCTGCCTTCTAGCGATGTTTAAGGTTAGGTCACTGTTGAGGGTTACCACGACTTTTGAAGCACATATAAAGTTCTTGTTGTCTTGTCACATTATAAAGGTCTCAGATCGTGTGCAGCGTGTATTAAATCGAGATTACAGTAAAATCACTGAAGGCAAAAAGACCAAATGTGGTGATTGCTGTTGCTCATGTTGTGAAAACCTTGAGTAATCTTCTTTCTTAATTTATAGGAACTAGCTCAACTACACACAACAGTTGAATTTATTGTTTCACGCCGAATTTGTACCGTACCACACAAAAGGTACTAAAGCAAGTTACATGCTGCAACGCGATGCAGTAATACTGAAAAATAGCTCTTTTCAGATTCTTGCTACTGCGTTATTCGAGCATACATCGATAGTGGTCAGGTGAATATGATATATCTCCACAGATAGATCATATCCTTGCAGATCATGAAATTTCATGAAAGTTTGAATTTAAGACAGGACTGTAATTAAAATATTTACTTATTAATATATTATGAACATGTTTGCCTGCCACCAGGTGACTGTCCTATTATAACAATAAAGTTTAAAAGTTTTGAAAAGTTCAGTATAGCGAATTGCATTCCTCAAGCACATGGTTGCGACAATTTCGTACAACCAGGGTGTAGGATGTTAATCTCGTAATGATGCAAGAGCCTTATGCAAATTAATAATGCCACTAGAAGTCTCATTGACACAATGTTAAACCTTCGGACCAATTTGAAGAAATGTAAAGTAGTAATTGCTGAAAATAAGGATGAGAAGATATACAAAATGATTTATTGGATGACTTCTCATCTCCATTTTATAGAAATAAGGAGATATGAGGGATATTTGGTCAGTAAGTTCCCATTTACAGTAATAAAAATAAGATAACATTTTTCACCATTTTTAACATTGTGTCAATGGGACTTCTGGTTGGCATTAGGTCTATGAATAGTCTAAATTTACGTAAGGTTTTTGACAACAGTTAAGCGACGGAAGCTCTCATCAAATGTTGTGCTCTCAC
Source organism: Haplosyllis anthogorgicola (assembly GCA_038406195.1). Taxonomy (NCBI): domain Eukaryota; kingdom Metazoa; phylum Annelida; class Polychaeta; order Phyllodocida; family Syllidae; genus Haplosyllis; species Haplosyllis anthogorgicola. The sequence goes on from JBCAUI010299520.1 coordinate 1,939, forward strand.
ATGTTAACTCACAATTAGGAGGGTTTTTTTGTTCTCTTTTATTTGTTTGTATTTTACAACCATAATCTAGGAAGAAATTGCATTTTGAAATATTGCATAAGTCCTCAAAAGTAGTAAAGTGGTTTAGTTTAAAGGCGATGTGTTTAAACTGAGAACTCTCTTGACTCACAGCAAACATAAAATAAAATTTCCTGTGAAATAATTTCTTTGGAATTAGGCCTAAATATGTCGGGAAAGAGTGAACGGGAAAACAGGAAAATACTTTGATATAGTTCTGTTTCAAGTATTGATTCTTTTACCTGAAAATATTGTTCTGCTTGAAGTAACACACCATGTACACATCGATCGTAGTCCTTTGCATATTTGATGATGCTACCTGTTGCTAGGGATATTTTCTATGGCTGCAACGTCACACACCCTCCCTTGGGACAATAAACGACTGTCATTTTGCAGCAGATCGAATATATTGACTATTTCCCTGGTGTTTTGAAGCCGGTTAAGATAGCCTTGAAACAAGAATTTTATTCCAAACTCCAGCACATCCATTAAATATTTTAACTGACGAAATTAAATTTGGTTTATTGGGGGACAAGACAATGTTGTTAAATCAAACTTCTTTAGCACCTTTTAAACATGATTTCTCAACTTATATTGCATGTTTATATAATGACTGTTTACAATTCCTGAAACTGTATTACGCGAACATTGGTATTCCAGGCTGGTCACTTGAACACCAGCACCGCGTCAATTTCCATTATTTTCACAATGAAGGGCCATTTCATCCTCTGCTTCATGAGTCGAATTCTTATTTTTTGGGTTGAAGTAATTTATCTGAAAATTTTGTTTTAATTAATTTTTCTGTCTTTTGTAGGTTATGGAAACATCGCACCGAAGACGTTCTGGGGTCGACTCGTGTGCATCGCCTACGCCACTCTCGGAATCCCCCTCATGTTGCTTTGTTTAGCAAACATAGGTTTGTGTGAGAAAACGGATAGTTTAAGATACAGAATCATACTTAAAATAGTTGGCTTTTTGTAAATCTGAAACGCTATGATCAATTATATTATCAAATTATATATATTTATGACCTGAGAGATGATTTATTGTAATATTGCAACTGTAGGTGACGTAATGGCGGACATCTTCAGGTTTGTGTATTCAAAGGTTTGTTGTTGCGGATGCTGCAGAAGGAAGGACAAGAACAAAGTGGAGTCTCTCAAACCGGACGGGGTAAGAGATGCGTCAACTCTTCGCAATGGTTTTGTAAAGAGACGCAAAATAGACACCACCATTTTGACTTTGTCATGGTATAACAACTCAAATGACTGGATTTTACAGCAGTCCGCAGGGGCAGATCCAGGATTTCCCGTTGGGAATTCTGCGCCGTGTCTTTTGTTTGAACAAAAATTTCCTCAAGATTTCCTGTTGTTTTGCAAGAACCACAACAGATCATTAATTTTCTATCAATTTGATTTCAATAGTTTCAGTAACCCAGCTTGAAATCATATTGAAACTCAATTGTTGTGGGACATTAAAAATTGATAGTAATTTGATGATCTGACTATCATTTCATCGCGGGAATTGGTGTTATTTCTAGGAAGCACGAGCGAGTACACCTGAGGCATGGAAGAACGACTACTCAGACCAAAAACAAGGCCTGCCTCCATCGAATAAACAACCTGTTATCATAGACGATGACGAAGATGATGACGACGATGACGACGAACCGATTAGGTATAGTCTCTGCTTAATAGAAACTATTAGATCATTTTAGATATACAGTACTTAAATATATTAAATGTATCTCGCACTATGTTCGGGTAGGCCGGCAGATACGATGGTGGACAGGGGCTGCAAATCCCCGTGCCACGTCGTCTATTCGGAGTTATTGAGCTAGGCTGGTAATCCAGTACGGATCAACCTACTTTGAGGCATTACTGGTGTTTGACATGGCAGTTGAAACTAAGAATACTCAAACTAACTAAAAGGTCTCCGGGTCCTTAAGGGACTTGGAGTCACATGAGGTGCTACAGGTTTAAAAGATAATAACGAGTAGTTTACAGTTGAAATGTCCCTGCAGAGACAGTGATCTGGGGTCAAGGTGCATGATGTTAGATGTTAACCCTTTGAGCAGTTGAGACTGACTGCTCCCGAGCCTAAGGACATACCATTTAAATAGCATCAGGAGTGGGACTAAATGATGTAGGTGTCATAAAGTTATCCCCGAAACATTCCATTGTGATGTCATGGGGGTGGCACATGTGCACTGCTTACACAGCCCTACATGGGCCTAGGAACTACTATCCGGGGGTTCTGTAGGTCTGGATGGGTCCAGATTGTGCAAAATTTTGCATAATCCCTCCCACTACCAGGCCTATCAGACCCTGGAGGCACATACAAACTTTAGCACTGTGACACTCTCCCCCAGGTCCTCGCCTCGGCCTCATGGCATGCTTTATTAAGAACATACAAAACTCAGTGATACAATGTACAATTGAATGGTGGGTATCCGGCTTAATACAGACTGGCATAAAACAATTCCATGGGGGAATAAATAGGAATGTAAAAACTTTTAATGTGGATTCAGGGTATCCCGATGGGAAACCTATTTACAATGAACTACAATATAGCACAATAACAATATAATATGACAATACTAATATAATATGACAATACGCTACAGCATTAATTTGATAAATGACAACATGTACATGACTTTAAAGCTGATGGTCAATGATGACCGTTTAACAACAGTCTGACTAAATATATGGGGTACATGATAATGAGCACATTTGGTCTGACGGTCTTTCTACGGGGTGTCATCTCCCTCTGACAAGCTGCCACTGGCTCTTTTGGAGGCTGGTCCACTGACAGGATCTTCTCTGTTGACACTACCTCTCTTCTTAGTCATCAGGGACCCAAGACCTCTGGGTTTCAGTGAGCTGGATGGTCCTATTATGATGAAACTCGAGGCAGTCAATTTGGTTGAGTGGTTGTCACCTATGACAGAGAAGCTAAACATGGTTGAAGCAGCATCAGACTTGAGCATCATGGTTACCCATGGGGCAGAGAGACTGGGTGGTACCCTAGCATCTTCTGGCAGTGCAGACTTCCTCATAAAGTCTACAGCATCAAACATTACTTTGTCAATGATCCCCCAGTGGCTTCCCACACCATAGCTGAGGCAACCTCGTGCAACAGGAAAGGTTGAGCTGGTTGGGGTTCCGAAGGGGTTATGACAGCCATGGATACACTAGCCCCAGGATCAGCTGGTTTGAAGCCTGGTAGGGTGGTCCTGAGGCTAAGTTCAGTGTACTGCTTAAGAGTCGGGTCATCGTGTCCCAAACTATACTGTATCATCTATGCATGGTCTCTGCTGGCACCAAAATCAATCGTGGATTCCATGGTGCATGTAGCTATGGGTGGTTTGCTCCACAGTCCTAGTAGATCCGGGGATCCCTGCAGATTTCCAGACAGTTCCAGACAGCTTGAGTACAAGTCACAGCTGGTCCCCGTGACCCCATCAGTGGATGGGCCTTCACCAGGGTAATGGGACAGAATGCCAATCCCTCCCAGGGGAGACCAGGTTCTGGAGCATCTGACCATTGTCTCAGTATGGAGGCTCATCCTTGGGGTCCATGGGTGGAAGATCTGAACAGAGGTCCAAAGATCCTGTCAGAGAGTTTCCAGAGGTCATCCTTGAGGGGCATAGGATCCTTGGCACCCCATTTCCGTCCTTCCATTCTCTCCAGGAAGTCAGCGAATTGAAAGGTGCTGAAGTAGTCCATGCACATCTTGGAACTCAACAATACAATGGGCAGATAGGCTTTGTCATATGATTCCTTGTATTTCTTTATGTTGAATGTGCCTGAGCTCATGGCAATGTAGAGGAGTGCACCCCTATATGTGCAAATTCGGTCATACATTCGGCATCTGAAGTCTGGGTTCTGGGGACTCCTGTCATAGTACTTTGGAGGCATGTAGTTGAAAATCAGCAGATTTGGTGGTTCCATAATCCAGAATAAGGTCGTGTAACCGTGAAAGTGTCGGGCAGCAAAAGCCATTCCCCATGTGAGACTCATTCGGGCTGCTAAGGTAGAGTATTGGGCCAGGCAGACACTGTGGACATTGAATGCCCAGTCTGGAGCTTCGAGTCTTAGGAACCCTCCAGAACGGGTAGCAAAGTCAATGTATTTGTCTGGAAAGTGTGCCAGGTTGGGTGGCTTGTCACCATCAGTGTCTGTCTGGGATGGTCATTCTCACCCTCATCTAGACTGGCTCTGAGAGTGGCAAGGACCGGTCTGTTCACAGGCCTGATCCAGTTTCTCCTGCCTGCCTCGGCTGGTGTGCCGACCACTCCTGCCCGGTACACAACATCTGGAGGCAGATCGGTGCTGGCTCTTGGAGTATTCAGTAACAGGACTTTCAACATGGTGTGTGTCATAGCTGAGTTGTTCCAAGGCATCATCCTTGATGATTGTGGTCACCACACTCTTGACCTTTGGTTTGGGACTGTTGAAGGTGATGCCCCTGTCTTCAAAGGTAACATTCTTGCATCAAGGTACATCAGCCCTCCTGTCAGGATCATTCACCAGAGTTCGAGGATGGACATCCAGGCTGTTGACCGGATACTTTTGCTCAGTGGTCCTGAATGTAGTGCATTTGTCTTCAGGTTGCCAATCAGCTGACTTGTTAGTTCATTGCTTCTTGGAGTACTCAGTCCTCAGATAGAGAAGCATGTCATTGGTGGCACTGACAATATCACCTTTTTGCATCAGCTTGTCCGGGTTGAGGTCCTTGACCCTCTTCACCATAATCCTCGCAGCATCCAAGATTGCAGTGCCCTGGGGTCCGTAACCATTGTAGGTCAGCAGCCAATCGGGTTTGCCAAAAAGACGGAGTGGTAAGTTGTCAATCTCCTCCAGGGTGAGTGTCAGTAGGCTGTAGACTATGTGGCATCTGTCTTCCCCTGTGTCTGATTCATCAGAATCTGAGGTACTCAATGATAGGACCTCCAAAAGGACAGGCTCTACCAAGGGTTCCCTACTATGAGAGAGGTAGTGGCCCTTGTCCTCCTCCAGGGGGGTGGCTGGGTGAAGTCCCCCAAGGTATTCCTTGTATCCCTCCAGTTGTTGACTGGTGCACTCACATTCCTGAGCCCAAGCATCCATTTGTCCCCGTATTCTCTCTTCAACCATTAGGATGTGGCACACCAGGAAGCTGGCTTTGCCATCAGAGGCATAGCCTGCCTGTGCCATCCCCTTAATCATTTGGGTAAGGTAGACTCATAGCCAGGATATTCTAGTCTCATCATTGGTAGCCTGGTTCCACTCTCGCCAAAGGGTGCACATTATTTTCTGATAGCCAGGCCAGATATTCCAGATGTGATAGTCAAACAAGGCTATTTGCCTCTCTCTTTTCACATCTTGGTACTTCTCCTTAGATCAGTAGGTGCCTGCCATGTGATGAAACTCGGTGCTGGGTGTTGTGTGAGCATAGTTGTAGGAACAACAATTCTCGGCGAACCAAATGGCATCAGTGAGTAGTATGAGCTGAGACACTGCATCTGGTACAGTGGCTCCATGGGCCATGACCTTCTCTGCCAGTTCTCTATGTCCTTTAATCCAGTTGGGCTTCATGAGAGGGTTATAGTTGAACCTTGGTTCGATGGCCTGCTGTGACAACATGACACTGTAAAAGAAAGTACGGTAAGTTCCAATATCAAAGAAATCATAGGTTTACCCATTCTAAGTGACTCAATTAAGAGCACCATTGACTTTATGAGCTGAGCAACATCGAGGGATCCCCATCTGGGCCCATCCCGGACCCATCCAGGGGTACTGCATGGACACCTGGACATCACTCAACCCATCATCTGGGATTGACCACACAGTGTGGTTGCCCAGGCATCAGGCACCACGGCTGCCTACTTACATGAATGTATCTTCCATCACAGCCTCACTAGCCATTTCCTGAGATGTTTCTCCTCTGAAGGCCGGGCACGAAATGAGGCCAAGACTCATGGAGTTGAGCCTTTTATAGGGGAGATGATGTCACTATGATGTCACAACTCAGCCTCACTTTGGATTGGGGATTCCCACCCTGGGTGTCTTACCAAGGAAACCCTGGATCTTCATCATTTTGACTTTGACCTCTGAATAGAGAAGATGTCAAACAGCGAGCTCCCTGAGGTGAGTATCACTCTGTATTCTATACCCTTCTGGGGTGTCCAATGTATTAACCCCATTTTGACCCTCAGATAGCCTCTGCTGGTGGCCATCCAAGGCTTAAGGCCTGGCTGTCAAAATCTCCAACTTTTGACACATTCATGGTTTTCCTTCTACCCCTGTGGTCTGGCCTCTTGGGGCTGTACCCAGGGTGGGTAGTCCATATACTCCCCCAGATTAACACAGTGATGGCTTTGGGTAACATCAAATTGATAGTTTTCCTTTAGAGACTCCATAGTGTTGTTAATTAACCCCAGATTCTGGGGTTGAAGGGTTGTTCACTCCCCCAGGTTAATGTTGTATGTCCTTTGCAGGGTACATCCTCAGGCAGCACTTTGGATGGAGTAACAGTACCAAAGCAAATATTAGGATTTGGGGGTAATCCCAATTTACTGAGCCCCAAAACCGACCGAGACAACCCCAGGCTGATGACCACAGACAATGTGGAGGAATGGGGTCTACTTGACATTCTACTGGCCATCTCCCATTTCCACATGGAGGTCTGCTTGTAAGCCATCCTCATGGACAGGATTCGTGATGGACATTTTGGGCCTTACATGGACTCCCAAGAAGCAAGAACCAGAAAACTGGGACTTTGTGGACCAGATTGCTATTCTCATCACCACTGTGACTCCGATGACTGGAGAAACAATGTACAGGCATGCCTATGCACTGTACCAGGTGCACGTATACCAGCAACAGACAACTGTCCCTATATTGGATGCTATTCATTTTTTGGATATGGTGGAGAAATGTGGCTACGAAGCTGCAGGGATGTATGTCCATGTAGACAAGGATACAAAGGCTGGACCTTGGCCAGGGTCCCTCATCCACGGCAGATATCTTCCCATTTTCATGCACATGCTGGATCCAACCAGGAATCCGGTAGTCTACTTTGCCCCTGAGTCCACTCTGTGCAAACTGTTGACTGTGGTAGTGGCATATCACCTCATGGAAACTTTTGATAATAAGGGTCTCATCCCCTTTGATACATTTGCATCCACTCTACCCTGGACTCCGGACTTCATCAAGAGTTTGGAGGTGTTGTGCTGCTCCCCATCTATATGGAAGCCCACAAAAGTGTTGCAGACAGCCTCAGATGCGATGGGAATGTCTACTGCCTGGTCAGATTCGTGGAGAATGCCCCAATGAGGAACTTCCTGGACCTTGACTGGCATACCCAAGTGAAGGATGATTATTTCTCTTATGGTCTTTGTGAGGGGTACAGTCTATCTGGTCCCCAGGCTGTCACATCTCCCATGTCCACGGCCAAGCCGGTGGAAAAACACGAGCCTGTAACACCACAGGAGATATGTCTCCTGGCTGAAGGTCAGAGGGCCCAGTTGGATTATCAAGGCCAAGTGGCCTTGTGGAAGCTTCAGGACCTGACAATGGCCTTTGACCTGAACATGCATTTCGAGCTGGTCATGAGAGGGTGTTCCAAGGACCTCCTGAAGGCATATGAAGAGAACCTTACCATCTCCCCTGAAGAGCTAAACTGGGTTATCAGTGGTGTGATCGGGGATGGTTGGGGGAAGATGGCCACATTCCAGAAAACACTCATGGCCACCATGACAGCCACCCATGAGGCTGACTACAAGAACCTCAATAAGGACATCTCGGAGAGGCTTGACTTGGTCATCCAAGGCCTAGAAGCTATCCGGAAGTATGACAGCCCCCTCAACTTGTGCTGGTTTCTTGAGGCATTCGGGCTACTCTTTACCACCACGGAGGTGCCTCTCCTGGCCTTTCTTCCCAAAGAGGCAGTGGATGTCCATACCATTCTCAGGGAAGAGTGGATCTTTGGCAAAGCCATATCCATACCCAGACAGCCCACTCATAAACTGGATGTCAGGCCTTCACCACCACCTGGAGGTAGTGGTGCTGGCTTCTGGACCCTGGAGGCTCCAGCTGCACCCAAAGCTCCCCAGCTGAATCGACTCTGAAGAAGAAGCTGAAACCCTCCATCTCATCACAGATCCCGATGTTATTGAAGTGCCATTGTCTGGTATCCCGGCCGACGACAATGTCAAAATTATACATGAGGACCCTGGTGCACTGGCAGAGGAATCCAGTAGCAGTTCATCTGATGATGAAGATGATGATGATGATGCTGACAATGATGGTGATGATGGTGAAAAAGATGATGGGGATGGTGACAAGGGGAAGAAGGAGGCTGTGAAGCCCACACCCTTGGCTACCCAACTCATGTCCACCACTTGGACCAAGGCTGCTGCTGAGTCAGTACATGACATAAGGTGCTGGGTACATAAGGTGCTGCCATGAACTGTTGGACATGGACAGCACCTTGAGCCACACTCACCCCAAGCTGCAAGCAACCTTTAGGAGTTATCACACCAGCCAAGTCTGTCTCTTCACCGTGGAGGAAAATGACTGGCTGAGGTGGGTGGAGCGTAATCGGAAGGCCAAGTTAGCCACAGCTCTCACCCAGTTCATGAAGGGGAGAGGGAGGGATGTGCAATACAACTTCTCCCAAGTGTACCTGGTAGCTTGTCAGGCCAACTGGTCCATGCAGGACATATTGTGTCCACCACACAATCTGGAGGCTGTAGAGCAGCACTGGTATGGAGGATCCCCATCTATGAAGTATCATCAGTGCCCCTTCTGTGACTACGTGTAGTCCAATGACCAAACTACTTGAGCCATGTCCTTGGGGTGCACTACTGGTGTGCCTTTATGTGTGCCTGGTGTAAACAGAGGCCCACAAGTGCTGTGGACAAGAACAAAACAATAGTCCCAGCCTGGTGGGATCTGCATCACTTCTCTGGCCATTACTCCAACTGTCACAAGAGCACATCAGCTTACAGGATGGACCCTGATGATGTTCTGGAGTGCATCAGCAACTGGAATCTGGCCTCAGTGGATGACCCGCTGAAGAGGAAGAAGAAAAAGGACAAGTCCCACAAGCACCAAGACAAGTCAACAGACCCCAGCATGGCAGTTCCAAGAGCAGCAAGAGCAGCCACAAGTAGCCACACAGGGTCCTTCCAATCCTCCTTCTTGCCATATCTGGTCTTCAAATGAACACCCCGAACTCTGTTTTACTCTTTTAATAATCAGATCATATCTTTCACAAACATGTATTTAACCATGTTTTACTGTTATACAGATCTGACTCATTTAAATTACAGGCTTGTACAGTTTCTGTGAAGTCCATCATTTAGGGCCTCTGTCCTGTATTAGTGTTCAGTATTTAAGTTGTATTTTTATACAATAAAGTCATTTTAGTATAGCTGGCATGTTTGTCTCCTTTCCACATATCATCATCAGATGTGCCCCAAGTTGTCCATTATGTACGTGCACACAGTCCACAATAAGTTGTAAATTATAATTCTTAACTTTGTATCTCATCAGGTAATGTCAGATGAGCATCATATAACATGTATAACATTGGATAAATACAGGTATAAATGTGTATAATTGTGTAAAATTATCAACAAACAAATAAATACACCGAATAAACTTTATACATTTTAAGGGTACTGCCGAAGCACGTTCCCCCTAAGGTGGTCAAAGTGGCCAGGGAGACATGCTCTCCCAGCCATCTGGGGTTGGGGTATGCAGTCATATGGGACACCATGTAACATCACATCACATGTGGTGCCCGTCCTGCACTGGTGCCAAAACAAGTTTGGTACCCCAACACATATACAGGGTATGCATCCGTATGGACTTGCATGTCTGTCTCATATGGCCCTTCCCCCACAGAATGTGTGGTGCCTTCTGGCACCTGTGCAAGTTAGTAGACATCAGTTTGGGGTTGTGTGCACCTTGTATCCCCTCCATCAAGGGAGCATCAGGTTCAGCCCAGATTTTTCCCCATCTGTCTGGTCAGTGCTTCTGTTCCTGTTCCCAACTAATGGGTGTGTTTTTAATCTATGTCCTCCTTGGCCATACTTCCCAGGCAGAGGCCAGGACTCCATCTACTGGCCTGGTCTGGGGCTGGGTCTGATGAACTGGTTCCATTTGGATGGTGAATGCCCCAACTTGCATCCATGAACTATCCCTGTATTGACTGAGAATCCACTCCTGAGGTGCTGTGCCAGATGGCCGAGGAGCCAGGGCACATCTAATTGACTTGTGTGGCCTCCCTTCATCATCCTACTTTGGATTGGTCACCTTGGGGTTGTTAGCCTCAGAGATCATACTACAGACATGGATGTCTCCCCCCAGTGGAGTAGCATCACTTTCCTCTTCCAAGGAGATAAACAAGAGTCAATTATGGTGCACTGTTTTTACATTGCCCAATGCATCCGTTATCTTGTATGCTGGGACACTGTCCATGAGTTGGCTATCCACTGTGTATGGGGTATCATCCCATCTGTCCTTGATCTTCCATTTACTGACAAAGGTGTCAGTCCATAGTAAGACTATGTCTCCTGGCTTTAATACGGCAGCCCACATATTTTTATCATAGATCCTTTTCTGTCATGCTGCTTCCCATGCCTGAGTTTTCCAGGCCTCCTCAAAGGCCTGTTTCAGGTGTTCGTGGATAGTGGCGACATACTTGGGGACATACCTTGGCTTTGGGTCTCCACATACAGTGGGGAAAAAGAAGTCCAGTGGCAGTCTCGGTCTCTGGCCAAACATCAGAAAAAATGGGCTGTACCCCATAACCTCCAAGCATGTGACATTGTAAGCCTGCACTATCTCAGGGAGATGGTTGGTCCAGTCCAATTTCTTCTCACTGTCGAGCTTTCTGATCATACACATGAGCGTTTGGTGCATTCTTTCCACCTGCCCATTTGTCTGTGCATGATATGGGCTTGTTTGGCATTGCCAGATTTCCAGCATTTGACATAGCTCTGACATGATGGCACCAGTAAAGCAAGTCCCCTGGTCACTCAGTAAGTGAGCTGGAGTCTTGAATGGTACTATAACATGTTGATAAAGCACCTCAGCAACAGTCTGGGACTTCTGGTCCTTGGTTGTGTAAGCCAGCGCATAGCACATGAAATGGTCTTTAAAGGCCAATACATTTACAGCCTTCGGCTGTTGATTTAATGGCACAGACCATTTGATGCTCATGAAATCCATGTGTAGCAGCTCCATCAGAGCTGTGGCTACTATTGGGTTCAGGGGAGTCTGGGTACTACGTGCTTCATATTTGATGCACTGGTGGCACCTCCTTACAGACTTCCTAGCCAGACCCACTAATCTGGGCCACTAGAAGTGTTCCCAGAGTAAGGATAGTGTCCAGTCCTGTCCCTTGTGCCCTGTGTTTTGATGGCACCCATCTACGGCTTTCTGGTGGTGTGCCCTGGGTACCACAAAGAGAGTCACAGATGCCAGTTCTCCCTTTGAGGTATGTTTTATAGAGACATCTGTTCTGGTACATGAGGTTATCCTTCTGGCAGATGAAAGCCTGCCCCTCTGGGGTGGTGGCCTTGGTGCCCAGGGCCTTTGCTAGGGAGATATCTTTGTCCCCAAGTACCCATTCAATTGATTTCTGGATCACGGGGTCTTCCCTCTGACCTTCAGGCCAATCAACCCATTCGATGGGCCAATATTTGGTCATACAGGCCCTAGATCCCTCCCCCCAGAGTTCCACCCTTGTCTGTCATAGGTTTCTCCATGGCCTTTCTGTTTTCCTCATAGGATTTGTCTATTTCCATCCCCAGGACTGGGGAATATGTCTCTGCTCTATCTGAGCTCCCCACTAGCACACTGTCCAGAATTGCCCAGACTCCTGTGGCATCGATGGTTGAGATGGTTGAGGTGATGGTTGATGGTGTCTTCATCATAGCCTGTCACGCCCTCCACTTGTACACGGATAATGACATAGCTGATCACATCGAATCTGGCTCCCCTGATCCCATCTATTGAAGACTCCCCTCATTGGAACAGGTCAGTGAGGGGGTAGACCTTTAGGTTGTGGTGTGCTGCATAACCTGGGGTTATCAGGTTGATGGTGGCTCCAGTGTCCAAAACAGCAAAGCACAACTCACCATCAACCATGGCCTGGCCTATATTGTCTGACCCCACCCAGTGCCTGATGGTGTCCTCATTCACATAGGGAGTCTTCCCTGACTGCCAGTTCAGTTGGGGTTTGCCACACCAGGCCAATCCTTGGCTGGGTGGGGTGGCTTCTGGTTCTGTGGGGTCCATGCTCCCTGCTTCCCCGGACCCCTTGAGCCATTTAAATACCTCGTTCAGACATGCAACTTCTCCGGGCAATCCTTAATGAGGTGGTTGGTAGATCCACATATGAAGCACCACCATACCTCCTCCTCATACTGGTCCAAGGCCTGAGCCAGTCAGGCATTCACACCTGAGATACCCAGGCTCTCAAGAGGGCCAGGCTCAGTCTCCACCTCTGTCTCCACTGTGGAGCTCTTGTGGTTGGAGGCATTGGGAGGATCTGGCACCATTGCCATACGACCCTTGGTGAAAGGCTTCCTATCACTGTTGCCATTATGGTGATAACCCAGATCGGGTTGACAGTGATGCCCCTGACATTCCAGGCTGGCTTTGTGGTGTCAGACAAGTTCTAACAGTCTGTCAAAGGTGTAATTTGGCAGGCCTTCCTGCACAAAGGATAGTGAGCTCTTCAGCTCATTCTTCAGACCCCTGAACAGTCAGTCTTTAGACATACACTCCACCTCCTCATCGGTTATCTTGTCTGGGAAGCCCTCCTGTATGACTGAGATCATGTCCATGAGTTGGGCAGCAAACATGGCTACTGACTCCTGGGAGGCCTGTTGCATCCCATAGAGGTCACGGATATGGGAGTCATAGTCCCCAGACACCTTGTACAGCTTGTCCAAGTGGGACAAGACACCATCTACAGTCTTCTCCTTCCTCATATGAGTGGCTCCTTGCAATATCTTCATGGAGTTGAGTACCTGGGTCCTGACAAGCATTTCCTTGAATCTTGTATCCAAATAGGACTTCACAATGTCTCACCAAATTAAGTACTCTGTCAGCTTGCAATCTGGGGTTAATGGTTCCAATTTGATGGTCCCAATCTGATTACCACTCAGGCTCCTTTGATGATGTCATCCACTCCGGTTGCTCCCTGCACTACTATGGCTTATGGAGGAGGTTCCAGAGACAGATGACAGATCTGAGTCACTTCCATGCCCCCCAAACCTGGTGAAGGTGGGGTAAAGGGGAGGGATGGTGCCAGTGTCTGGCCTCAACCCTCTTCCTCCAGGACCTCCGGGCTGGCCCTGGATTGTCATCCTCAACTGCCCTGGGGTCATGTGGAGGCCTGGCAGGATCTGCCGGCACAGCCTTCTCACCCATAGCCATGGAGGATTTCTTCTTGGGGGCAGGGGGAACCCCATCCAGTTCTCCCATAGCCCTGTCTAGTTCTCCCAAATGAGCTTAAGCAACATCTGGGACATCAGCCCCCACCAGGGCATCCTC
>JBCAUI010299631.1:0-15556 GCA_038406195.1 Haplosyllis anthogorgicola
TGATATTTGGCTGATTTGTTTAAAATGGGCTGGCTGATTTGTATTACTAATTGATAAGATTGAATATTGCGGGCAAAGTTAAGGGTGACATGATATATCGATATTTGGACCAATTTTCCCCACTTATATCGATTCCCCTTATATCGATATTTTTTTCCGCGCCAAAAATATCGATATATCCGGGGACGAGTGTATTAGATTATGGTTGAAAAATCTGCTTGCCTTTACCTTGTACTGGACTGTGTGAGTCTTCCTTCTGAAACAGTTTTAAGAAAAAAAACAAGGCTAGAAATTGTGCGGATACAAGAGAGCAGCATGTACAACTATTGGTGATTACACTGGGTTTCTAACAATGTAAACCATAATGATTGATTGTACACTTACCACGAAGTATGCTTTTGCTTCATCTTCATTTAGGAGAGGTGACACATTTGGCAGGTTTCGCAATTTGGGGCTCAGTTTCTGACCCTTTGTACTGGTATCCGACACCTGAGGAAACATTACGTTACTTTGTAATATAAGTGTCACACCCCACAAGTGACACGAGGGACCTTGCCACTTGAATCTAAATTATTGATTTGAATCTATGGAAGGAAGAAAGACTTCCAACACCTAGAAAATTCATGTGTGCAGAGTCCAGGGCAACCTGTTGTTTCCCATTTTGGACCTCTCAACTACATTGTAAACATATCTCAGCAGATTTAAATAATTTAAAATAAAGTTATTTCACTTGTTAATTACCTCTAAACATTTTGTAATTGCACCTGTGGCACCTGCTCGTTGGCAAACGTCAGGATTGTCGTTGACATTCTGTTGTACTTCAGTATCCGATTCCTCCTCGGGCTGAAATGCAATCGAGTATGTAACTAAAAGGTATGATTTTTGGTTTAGTAATTTAGTAATGTTATTACTGTCATAACAGTCGGTAAAATGTGTACACGTACTAAAAGTGTGTCTTTTTCCCCTTGTATTTTAGCCTTTTCCTCTTGTTTTCGCTTCGATGTGTACTCAATAATTTCCCTTTGTATTTCTTGCCAACTTGTGTTGAATGCTCTGTTTATAAAAGCTGTGTCTTCCTCGGAAGAAGACAGAGGACGTAAATTGTATTCTTGCATGAGTTGTGATTGCTTTTGTTTTTTCTTTGATGTATAACTCTCTTTGTCCGAATCATCTTCTGCATCAGCAACGTACCTTTTACAAATTAACAATGAGCACATACCGTATAAATTAGTCCCATGCATGTTTACGAAGTCCCATTCGCCGGAAACCTGCGAGAATCAGAGATAGTCTCGCAGGTGACCCACAACGCCATGTTTATCAGGACGTCATGATAAACATGGCGACCGTTTTTCCCGCCACTGATGCTGTAGTGAATATGAAAATCTTAATATAAAAAATAAAGCCTTATTTTAAGAGTAATGCATCACATGTAGGATAGTATGTGTTCATTATGCAAACTACATACTATTACTAATGAGCAGTGAAACATTTTATTTTTTGACATTTAAGTTTTTCATATTTACTGCAGGATCAGTGGAGGGAAAATAGCTGCGTGAAGTGGATGCGCAAATACGATGGGTCTCCAGTCGGTTAATCAGAATGTCCAGACTGGTCTCCAGCCAAGAAGTCCCAAAACTAGATGCACGTAATGCATATTTTAGTGTTGAATTTTAAATGACTGGATTCTGGGCAAGAAATTCATTTATTCCAAAAAAATTAATCGGCAATAATTATACAATATTTAACCATTCAAGATCTAAAAAAATATCAAATTGCCGTCTTTTGCCTGATATTGTAGATTATTTTAAAAAAAATTCTGATCGGTAAACCCTTTTTTACTTTACAGGATTTTCCGAGTTGGAAATAAACCTTCTTACCGATCTTCCCACAGTGGTGATATTTCTTTATTGCTGTGGGCTGATTCAATTGCTTTCACCATTTGTTCCTTATAGTCGGAAGAGGACATTCGAGGAAAAGTTTCAACCAATTCTGCTGTGGAGATGGCCTTTCTTCTGAATGCCGTATCAAGGTTTTGTCGACATGTTCGCGCACTTGCCTGCTTATCAGCCAAATAAGCAAGGAAACCGCAACTCTTATGATCATCTGTCTTGCTAACATTTGGATTACTCCAGTGCTTCCCGGCTTGGCTTGTACTTCTTGTGCTACTTGAAAATGAAGATGAACTATCTGCAAATAAAAGGAAGTATTCCACGTGGTCCAGTGTTCAATTTGCATAGCAGATGAAGGACCGAAAACTAAAAGGCATTTCTTTATTTTTATTTTCTTTAGCATAAGTTGAACAAGATAAAGTAAAACTCAATACTGTACTTTGTAACCCCCGATTGGGTTTCGCTTTTGAAGCATGCCCCTCTTTTTCACGTTGTTTAGAGAGTGGCTTCCTTTTTGGCGTTTTTGCGGTACATTCTTCATCTGAGTCTGTATTGTAAGCATTAAGAGCCTCGGCTAAGAACATAAATTCACTAAATGTTACATTAAGATGTTCTCGATAGTCCTTAAAGGCTTCTTCAACAGAGGAGTGGCAAGAAATCTTAAGTGCCACGGTTGCAGCTTCATGAGCTAACTTTGCTAGATTTCTCTTTAACTCCGTAATCTTTTTAATGTTTCGTTTTGCGTTTTCTACCATTTCTTCGAGATTTTGAAGTCTCCATTTGGCCTGAAATGCGAAGTTGTTTTATTAGATTTAAACAACGTCCTTATTTTTTTTCTTTACCAAAAACAGTAGGGTACTAAGTGCAGCTTGTATTTATTGCTCGTCAGGTGCTGCCACATTTGTGGGGCGGTGGAAAATTCCTATGTTTTACCATTGCAGTTCAGCACACCATCACATAAGTTTAGCTATAAAATCACGCTTTGTAAGTTACCCTTACAGGAGGTAGTAGCACGCACATCTTTCGCGCACCCGGAAACTGGTCCCTTCCTTTCCCGCCATTGCAACCAAGTGAAGCAGAGGTGCAGTTTATTAACAAATTTATAACACAGAAATTATCGACGCTACATTATAACAAACATGTTAGAAATAAATCTAAATTGTTATGGCTCAGAATAGGATCAGTCAGTAACCAATCTAGACATTAATTCTCTTTTAAATTGAGCTAAACATTTCAACCATTTTCCACGTGTACCTGTAGTTACATACATTTTTTACATTTTAGTCATTTCATAGAAAGTATGGACAGCAACAGTGACATCATTTCCACTCAACATGATCAGTAAGTCAGATCATGATAGATCTAATGCTCACGAATTCGCAAACATTACATTAATTTTTCAAACTCGTCACATTTACAGTCACTCCATAATGAAAATGTAATTGTTTTCCATTTCCAGTGGTGGTGACACAATGCAGCCAAATCATGGTCCAAGTCGACCTTCTCGTGCTGACAATGTACTGAGCTGCAATCCCCTGTCAGACAACTCTCCCAGGTGCATACTTAATTTCACCATGCTCATTGTTATTATTGATTTTCGGTGTGCTCAATCATGGACAAATTTGTTGCTTTCCACCAATTAAAAATTTGTTATATTTTCAAGTTCAAGAACTGTTGTCTCATCAACATGTATCTCTTGTTCATTTCTTTACCGACAATTGAATATTTGCATTAAATATTCTGTTTAATATTACTTCATTTAGGTTTTCAGTCAGTAATTTTTCGTTACATGTATTTCTTTTGATTGATTGATATTTATTTGTCAATACTTTACACAGAAAACATGATAAATAGTGAGTGATCATTAAAGTTCTTTTGAACAGGCCTTACTCTGACGAGCCCTATAACAGGGGAAGTACCATAAATAAAATCCATAGAAGGATGCAAAATTATACATCCATTCTCTGAGACCTGCAATCAGTCGACCTTCATTCTGAAAAAACTACTGATAATTTAATGCAAATCGACAAGTGTCTCAGAACATGTCATATGCCTTTCACTATGTTAGATTAGCTAGTAATGGACCTCCCCTCGCATTACAATTCTGATTCATCTTCCAATGTTTCTGATTAATTTCCTTTCCCCAAAAAAACTTTTTGCTTTCTTTCACATTCATACATGTACATGGTTCATGGTTCTCTATTAATAAACAAATTTTCACACAAATTTTGTCAGTGCTTTCCTTGTGTTATTATTGGTTAAATTTTCAGACTCCTCACTCACCCTTAAAACTTATTTCGTTACTAGCACAAACCCTCCCACAGTTTGCATTTGGAAAAGTGCTGATTACATTTGGGAGAAGATGGACTTCGCTCCTGCAGTAGAGGGCTATCCACTTATGGAAATTTTGATGGACAAGAAATGCAAAACGTCACAATGTGCATTGCGGGTTCTAGATTATCTCACTGATATGCCTCGAGCAATAGAAAATGTCGTTTGGAATGAACATTTTTTGTCATTTACAAGTTCTTAACATGGCTGTATGAAATTACTTATCGATATTGTGAACAAATTATTCGCTGCCAGCCATACAAAATTCCTCATCCAACAGTAGACCTCTCAAAGTTAGCAATGCAAGAAAAACGTTCCATTTTGTGTCAATTGGTAGACTGTACTTTTTTCGTCATACAGTGCATCAAAAGGTCCATCCACTTGCCCAACATGAATTTTCTGAAAGCACAAGACATCATTGTTAAAATACTCTGTCATGTAATCCCTTACTTTGAGAAAATACTACCAAAATTCCTGTGGTAAATTGCGAAATGTAGTGTGTACGTAATAATAAAAATCTTTACAATGAGTATGTATTCACTTTTTCACTTCCGCTCCCATTCTGTATAACCAAAGAAAATGAAAAAAATGTGGTTCAAAGACTAATCTAACTACTAGTAAAAAGTCATCATTGTATCACTTTGCGTGTTCAAATGTGCATCATACAAACCAACCAACCATTACAACCACACATTCTATACATAATAATGGTGAATGCTATCAATCTGAAAGTCCAAATATTGCCACTGACACAGACCAGCAAGTACAGCCACCAACGAGTTGCAAAAAGCGTAAATCTTGCCTGCCACTATTAAGTCAAGGTAATCAACAGGCTGAACAAAAAACGTACACTAGCATCATGATGCAGACAGAAATACTCCCACCACCTTCTCAGATGAGTGTTCCTGCCCAAACAATTCTGATCCATGTGTGGAGGACCCAACTGAAAAAGCATTTTACAAACATCAACAGCAGTCTTCCAAACTACTTGACCCACTTATCAACAAATTGGATAGTGCTGGGCAGTTGCAATTATTCATGAACAAGTTCTGAGCAGTGGGAAAATGTCTTGTCTAAACTTGGCCTGGAAATCAGTTTTGGATAGAGGTAGATGGCAATCAGATCCAAGTACTACACTAATGATTTATGATCCAGACTGCATGGAATTTTGGGCTTTGATGCTACAAATGTTTGGCTCTGGGGTACTGAATGTTTTGTGAGGACCACAACACTTCACAGCAGTAGTCTGTGGGCAATCTGAAAAAGGAGCTTACAATCCAGATAATGCAGAATGTAACTTTGCCATCCCCTCAATTAGCACATTGCAAAAATATACAGGCACTTACCTGAAACATATTCCTCCTGGAATGGTTGAATGTACACTCAACATTGCAGAAATGAAGAGCAAGGAAAATTCACAGTACGTGTTATCCTTTGATGCCAAAAAATTAGGAGTTGGTTTAAAGGGGGATGAGGAAGGAGACATCAATCTGTGGGATCTTGAAGGACCACCATCTTTGCAAACTAGCAAACATATGTTGGAGAAACAAATCTTGACTCTTACATGGAACAGTGAAATGGGACAAGCATTACTGAAGCAAAGGATACTACACTTAGCAGAAAAAACCCTGATAACAAGTCTGGTTACCACTACGGCTTGAGCAAGATTAATGTGAACCACTATGAACTGGAGTCCATCATTTCATGAGCACTTGAGTTAAACTTGCAACTGTCAAGGGTCGTAGCAAGTTCTGTTGGCATTGCAAGTTGCATTCCTGAATCTAGGCATGTCACACTTACTGAATGTCAAAATGTTTGGCAATTGCTACCATTTACAATGCTCTCTACATTCATGGATCTTCAAAGTAACCAAAGTTTCATTAAGCAGGGGTCTGACTTGTGGCATGCTATCCAAAAACAAGCACCAGTTACTGGCAGAAAGTCCATCATGCAGAACATGTAAAGGGATCATGCAGCATCTGTATCAGAAGAGTTGAAGGCTATGTTTACCCACAGTCTGGCCCAGGGACCACATGGATTGGCAACAATCTCTGGTATCTTCATGCCAATTTACACACCTCCATGTCATTGCCCGTTTGAAGTCAGTGCTGTTATGTTGGATGGCCAAAAAAGGAAGAACCTCATAGAGGTTTCATCAGATGGAGTAATATACTGCATGGAGGGAGAAAATTGCAAATACTGTACCAAGCCAAACCATGGCACCATAGTGGTAGAAATTAAAGCTCCTTACCCAAGAATAAAGTCTTGAACCAACCATTCTATGCCTTACCTGTAAGATATGTGCTGCAAGTGTTGGCTAATATGGTGGTACACAAAGCTAGTCTGTTATGGTTCATGACTGTAAGAGAACAAAGTGTTTCACTATGTGAAGTCACTTTCCATTCATCCCTGTGGCAGCACATATTATCTACAGCAGATGATTTATACGGCATGGAGAAAATACCAGTCCCTGTTCATTTGCATGCTCAAGCGAGATCTTTGCATATAGAAATGGCAAATTTCACCATGTCCAACTGCCGCTTCATATGTGAAATGCCAACTTTCACGGGAATTGAAGGTGAACTGAAAAATGCAGAATTGTTCAGTCTGTATGCACCCAAGAAACCCTTCAAAATTTCCAAACCTAGTTTGAAGAGTATCCATCACTCATCCAAAGTAGCAGCTGCTGAAGGAAATCCATCATGAAAAATGTGCAACAACTATTATGGCAGCAGGCAACTGAAGTCGGTGTCTTCATGCTGAGTGAAAAAAGTAGGAAGCATTATGAAAAGAAACCTAACACAGCACCAGTAGCATACATAATGAAAGGCCAGTTGTTGGTATCTGCTGCACTGCATCAACTCATTCAGCATGTTTTACTAGAACTCCACAAGCAATGAATACCTGTATTATGTGAAGTGTATGACAGTGAATGGAGCACATTGGTTATGCAGGATAAAACTGGGTTTCCATTAACCCATTTCCAACTAGCATATACCTCTCCTGGTCATGTATCAGTGCATTGACCAAGGAGAAATGCATTGAAGAAATGTGCAATACTTGTAAATTGAAGACCACCAATAGAGATCTCCTGCAATTTCATCACATGCCTCTTGAACCTACCCATCCTAATAATGTGCTTGTTGTATGACACCAAAATGGTAGCTTGGAGGTAGAATCAAAAGGTGGTGACCGCTTTCCAGCATGCGTGTCCAAAGAGTTTCATTTTGTGGGGAAAAGAGGAAAGAAGTGACATTTGGGATGAACATGATCGAGACAATGAACCTACACCTAAAGTCACCACCAAAAAGCTCATTGGTCTTCAACCTAATGAGAAAAACTTCCTTGCATTGGTAAGTCTGGAATTGATTGAGCAGCTCAAAAATGAAACATCTCCAGATTTGCAGCCCACTGTAGACGATGAGTCAACTTGGCCAGATCTGTGTCCCCAAGAGTCTGAATTAGCAAGAATGCTCTCAAACCAAAATTTCAAGCTCATGGAAAACATCACTGAAGATTTATTGGAGTTGAATTCCAATAAATGGTCAGAGCTGACTGTCAAAGACTTTTACCCAGAAATGCTAACAAATCCAGAAGTTCTCATGAAAGCTTGCACCATAAAAGATCTGATGGTAATTGCCAAAAACATGGAATATTTAATGGGCAGGTCATGGTACAGTACTAAAATGAAGAAGTTTGAAAATGTGAACAACATCATGAAAGCATTTGAATCAAACAACTTTCTAGATCCCCCTCCCTCTAAAGTGAAAGAAAACTTTAACCCATCCATACTGCAATACATGTGTAAGCAGGTTCTACTAGATCCTATGTATCCTACTGTATCACTCCAAGTGTCCTATGCTAATGTTGAGCATGTGAAAAATAAAAGTAAATGGGAAGGCAATCATACAATTCCAAGACAATATTGGATACCAAGTACTGGATATGTAGATATTTTCTCATACCCAGAACTGGATGAAACCTTGAACACTCCCTGCTTTCAGACACTGGATTACTCACACATCTTGAATAATATGTGTACACATATATGCAAACATGGCTATGAGTTCTGCACAACTGAAGTATACAAAAATCTTGCAGACAATTGCCCCAATATTCTGAGCAGATCAATAGTTTATGATCACACTGACACACAAAATGTGTTCATTTCAATGAGATTCTTTGGTGAAGACATTGAGGTATACTTCAGAGAGAACAGATTTCTGCAGGAAGGTCACTTTGTGAAGCTAGTGCGATCCTGGCATTGAGCATGTGACATGAGAGGTGTTTCAGCAGATTACAGGGTAATGGCCATGGACATGTACCAGTTCCTTATGTCCGGCTTAGATTTTGACCAATTTCCATTCCCAAGTGGAAAGTATGTCAAAGGCATGCTTGTACTGACATACGAAGCAATACTGCAGAATATTTCAACAAGAATCTCTTTGTATGGGTATGCAGTCAACAGGACATATAACCACACAGCTATCTCCACCTTAGCAATTGAAAGCTATTTCTCAGATATGGGCCAGCTGGACAAACAAAGTGGCAGATATGTGAAAGCAAGTAGTGTCTCCAAAATCATAGGATGCAGTGTGCAGCTCAACTACAACAAACATAAGCCCAACAAGTATCATAGCATATTCATTTTAATTAAAGTCTATTTTCGTCAAGCATCAAACTCCTAAATTTATGTAAAACTTCAACGGCTTATCAACTTTCTTTTATGTCTGTTTCATTTATCATTTAAGGAACTACACATTGTGTGCTACTACTAAGTCAGTCTACCCACAACACTTTGACATTCAGGATGTGGAACAAATGACTAATGGTGACGATGATGATTCTCATTACTACAGAAACAATGTCTTCGATTATCCAGACATGCATGTGAAATCTAGAGTCTGTAAAGATGACATTATGAAGGGTTCTGCACCTTTGTGATATGTTGAAGGAGTGCATGCTTTCTATCATACAGATGAATCCAAAATTTTACCAGAATCTAGAGTAGGATTAAATTTCACAGAAAACAATTGAACTTGTAAATAACTTTTGAACACTTTATTAATTAACTCAGATGTGATTTTAACATGTACATGTAAAATGAACTAACATATTTACACAGATATTGCACCAGTGATCATCCTATTAGAAAACTTGCAAACTGTTAAATCATACTGTAACAATGAGAAATATGTTAATCAAGTACGTTATACTTGAAAATGTTTTTGTAAATTACCAAACTCTTAATTCCTACTGTAACAATGAGAACCATGTTAACCTATGTTATTTAAACCATCTACTTGAAAATGTGTTCATAGATTGCAATACGGCTCTACTTTGGGAAACAAATTCCTACATTAAATTCTACAAGTTAAGAACAGCATTGAAAAGTATTTTCAGTGTGTGCAATCTCTTTGAAAATGTGTTCATAGATCTCAAAGTGGTTCAACTTTGGCAAACAAAATCCTACATTAAATACTACAAGTTAAGAACATCATAAAAAAGTATTTTCAGTGTGCGCAATCTCTTTGAAAAGGTGTTCGTAGATTGCAAAGCAGTTGTTCTGTGGCAACAAAATTTAGGCTTAACAACTACAAGTTAAAACCAACAATCTCTTTGAAAGTGTGTTCATAGATCGCAACGCAGTTCTTCTTTTACATAAAACTTAAGGGGCAACAACAATCTCTTTGAAAATGTGTTTGTAGATCCAATGCAGTTGTTCTTTGACATGAAAATTAAGGCTCAACAACAATCTCTATGAAATTGGGTTCGTAGATTGCAATGCAGTTTTTCTTCAACATCAAAATTTCACTTACACCTACCTTTTCCATTTTTCCCATTAGTTTTACCCTTCTGACCATTTTCCCATTAGTTTCACCCTTCTGACCATTTTTCCCTTTCCCCCTACCATTACTATAAGTTTTATGTTATTATAAGACCCTCTAGTCCTCATACTGCAATCATTTTTTAAATGCTCATCTGAAGAACCTGGATATGGAAACAAATCATGACAGCACTCACACAAAATTTTCCCCTCCTTTTTGTGGAACCCACACAAATGAGCCAAGAGTTTTTCTTTGCCAGCAAATTCCTTATTTTTACAAGGTTTACACATTATCAATTTATTAGGGTTGCGCACACAATTTTTCTTTTCATGTCGAACCATATCGGATTTTTTCTCGAACCCTTTGGTGCAAAAGCTGCACAAAAATGGCTTGTTTGAAAAATCATGATCATCTGAACAGTGAACATATAAAAATCTTGAGATATGAACAATTTCGGACAGAAACAACATTTTACCATAGTGATATTATGCGATTGCACATGCAAACATAAGCCATTTTAACTGGTATAACTGACCTTGCATTCTTGGACAGGGTACGGATATCTGTTGCCATAATGAACTATTTCCTTGTGGTGGTTTAACTGTTCACTAGAAATACACTGCATGAGACAAATGCTACATCTGTATTTGTGTTCCTCTGTTGAAGAGTTTTCATTTGAACATGATTTCAAAACAGTCAAAGCAATTTCACTATTTCCATTGGCTTCTGACACAGAAACCAACAAGGTTTCATCCAAGTTCAGTTCATTATCCTGTTCATGTGCATCAGGGAAAATGCTGTCCAAGTCAACTTCTGCTTCATCAGGACCGGGAAAAAGACTGTCAAGATCCACATCGGTTTCACATTCAATTTTACAGTCCAAGTTATGCAGGCGACAATGTTCATTGAAAGCTACATTGGAGTACATAGTGTGAAAGCATGTTGTGCACAAATACTGGCCATCCAAATCAGGTACATCATCTACAGTGCCTGGAAAGAGATACAAATGGAAACCAAATACACGCAATCAACTGCAATAGAATTACACTTCACTGAAAGTACATCTGAATCAGAAGTAAAGACAAAAACAGTATTGGATACACTTTGTTATTTTGTGCTTGCATATAAGTAATTTGTTTTACCTACTTGCATCTTGAAGAACTTGTTTTCTCCAATGAAAGCGATGGTAATATCAGGACTAGAATCCATCGCAGACCATGTCCAGGTTGGCCCAAGGATAGTGATGTTGCGCTTCAACAAAGCTGACATGAAAACCACCACTGCCCCATCAACTGGAACTTCTCTGTACTGGTTTTTGGCCAAGATGGAATAAAAACACATATTCTGTGACTCCACATGAGGAGGTAACCAAGACTGAAAAGATGGAAAAGTAACAAGATTTGTAATGATTTTGGGATATTTTCATAATGCACAAAATTTTCATCCTGCAAATTCTCAAGAAGACATACATGTAATAAGAATTGGGATAAGTATATCAAAGTATATCTTCCTGATGCAAATTCCCTAAAAGACACACATATAATAAGAATTGGATACATTTTTTAGATTTTCATCATGTTCCAAATCTAAGGTGACATGCAAAATGAACCTGCAAATAAAATAATGTAATTGTAATTATAATTGAATGCTTACCCTGGAGAAGTGCAATTCATTTTCACCAATGTAGGTGATAAGCTTTTTGTGCAGTGTCAAATGATTATCCTCTCAATCAACAGGGACATCTTTGAGATGAGTAACAATGATGCAGAAGAAGCTGTCATTGTTTGTATGAAATTGACCCACCAATTTCATGTTGTGTTTGGCGATCTGTTCCTTTAAAGATGCAGCTGCAAAACGTACAATTTTTGACTTCAACAGCTTGGAGAGGTCATTAATGGCTGCAGCCTTACTGTCACTTACATTTCGGTAACCCTGTGCAGTCAGACTCAAAGGACCATCAGAG
Source organism: Haplosyllis anthogorgicola (assembly GCA_038406195.1). Classification (NCBI taxonomy): domain Eukaryota; kingdom Metazoa; phylum Annelida; class Polychaeta; order Phyllodocida; family Syllidae; genus Haplosyllis; species Haplosyllis anthogorgicola. Next base: position 12,012 of record JBCAUI010299631.1, read on the forward strand.
TCCACAAACAGTGCACATGACACTGATGTTGGAGACTTGGTACTGAGTCTGAGCCTGAGTTCTGGCACAACTTCTAGTGATTGATCCTGGACCAGTTCTCCTGGTTGGACGTGAATCTGTGTACAACTTTTCCAAGTCTTCACTAGTAATGTCCATGGTATCATCATCGTTCCTTTTCGGGGTGCTGAATAAACTGTCCAGGGGGATCAGTGTCTTGAGGCTCCTTTTTAATTCCAGCAAGGTTTTCAACTCCCTCTCAGCCTAGACTTCCTAGAATTCCCAGCCCCACAAGCACATTTGGAGGTAAACCATATGTGTCTACAGAAGGCTGTGCTGTTGAAATAATTGTTTGCACAGTCAGGGTGTGCACAGCCAGATTTTGGTAAGGCACAGCTACCATTAATACAGGAGTTGTAATACCTGGTGGTACAGTTTGAGTAAGTCTATTTGTGGCTTCTTGTTTAGCCTTTTCCTCTAATTCATGTTCCTATACTTCTTCGCATTTGAATTCAGCATTGCGCTCTTTAGTTTTTTGCAATTGTTCTTCTTTGCACTTGCGCTTTTCTTTAGCATTTCTGTTCAATTCCCATAGCAAATTTTGGTTTGCTGTCTCGGTTTTGTTCTGTTCTTCCTGAAGTAATTCTCGCAACCTTTTTATTTCTCATTGGTTTGATGCCACCTCTTCCCTATATTCGTCTTGTAATTGTTAGCACATGTGTTTATGACACACTGTTCAAAAGTCACTTTCGTCAAGTGGACATTTACCACCAGGAACAGTAGTGTTGGAAGGGATGTTATTGTAAGATGCATTCCCTGCCAGGATGGACATGCTGAAGTAGCATGATGGCTTGAACCTCCATTTGGTTGTGTTGGCATGGAATTGAGATGATTGGCAGGGAGGCTCTGTTGGAGAGACACATTACCAGTGGCATTGGGTGAAGACCCTCGATGAGGTGGACCCTGACCACCACCACTGCCTCCCCCACCTTGAGGTCCAGTGACTAAATCACCTTGATAAGACATCGGATGGCCACCGAAGGTTTGTAGTGTCTACAGACAGCTGCTGCATGTGATGAGGATCGGTACCTGAAAGAATACAAAAGAAGGAAAAAGGAAATGTGATCAATTTTCGCAATGCTCAACAGGAAATTTCAGCGAAATTTTACAATATAGATAACAAGTTGTGGCAGAGCAGTGATGCACGTATGGTGTAATATACTTAGTGAAAACAATTACCAGAAAGTGGCCCTATAGGTGGTGCCTGATTCATGGCTGATTGGTTCTGCTTTGCTACTATGGCCGTGAACTCTGGGATGGAAACCTGCATTATTAATTGACCAGGTGCCATTGTGCCAGGAGGTGGAGTTGAAGACATGACTACATCTGAAAGTACATGTTAAAAAGGGTATTGAAAATTGAGGTTAATATTATTAGTACTGATATTAAAGACTGCGGGCAAACGTATCTGTGTGTAATGTTAAAATGTACAGGCAAAAAAGTTTACAGTACAGTTCCATTAATGTAGACAAATTAATTTGATATGAATAAAGTACATGCACCTAATTTAGCAACATGTAAGGAAAACCACCTTTGGTTTGAATATTTGCAGCTCTATTTCTCTGTCAAGTAGCTTGTTAGTGACAGTGAGAGTTCCAATAGTATTTTCTGTGGGTGCATAATTGAAAGTGACCATAGGTACCTTAGTGTCAGCTGCCACAATTTCCATATCACCAGAATAACCCTTCTACTCATCTTCACCTACAGCCAAATCGTAATAGTAATTCAATGCGGCTAAGTCTGACTGCACAAGGGATAAATCATTCCGGATGATTTGGTCTTGGAGTGATCTCAAAGGCCCATCACTAAGTTTGCAAATATTTTGCAAATGGAGAGTTTTATTTCGACATAATGAATACAATATTTCACTGCCAGAAACCTCTTGAGAAAGTAAGAGGGAACTATCTATAATGAATAATGTGGATAGTGTATTAAATTATTAAATAGAGATACCATTTTTATTTTGGAAGCATGTATGAGATTGAATCTAAAAAGGTAAAAATGAATGTGAAATATTACATACCTGCACTCTGCTGGGTTTCTTGTGTTTCAAAAAGGTCTTCATTGTCAATTTGAGTTGGCGCAACATCTTGAGAAAGACTCTCTTCAGGATTTGCCTCAGAACTGGCAAATTTCTTGGTTGTGGACATTTTGGCATTCTCTCCTTCTTAGTGCGATGGCAAAGTGAGCTGAGCTTCTGGAAAATTATAATAAAGCATTTTCAGTGTGCACTCTGTTGATCTGCACCATGTCCACAAACATAATTAGCTCCTAATCATGCTGAACATGTCGACTAATAGTTCAAATTTTACAAAATTTTTGTCGATAAATGCTAGCAGGAATTAAAATATATACACAAGAACTAATTGCAGTTGGGAAAAAGTATGGTTGCATGCAGAAAATACTGAGAAAAAATATTTTTATTTTTTAGCCATACAAGCATGCTTGTGTCTTGACGATTTTGAAAGGGATTGTCTAAAAATGCTAATGTGGGAAAAATATAGATGACCACACATAAATAAACATGTCTACAAGTACTCTGATATGTACTCTTCAGAATGGAAATAGTTGAATATAAGATTCATCTTGTAAATAGGAAGATTAACAAGATTTAAAATGAATTTTCACTCACCTTCAATGTTGTCAGCCATTTTGCATGTGCGCACCCAAGCGGAGGACACTTTTACATCCGGGGCATCTGGTTTCGAAAAGCGCCGACACTACCTCCTGAACCGGGCTCTAATTTGCTTCTAAACTTAATAGATCGGTCATGTTCTTGCAGGATTAGAAATTAAGGCAAAGTAGCGGCGAGATGCTCATTGCACAGAAACATTAACCTTTTTACATTCCTTCTTTACTTACAGTCATCAATGCTGGATCCTGTTCAGCAGCTGCCATAATTACAATTTGTTAATTTTTTTTTACCAAACAAGCATTGGCTGAGCGATAATTGATGGTCCTTTCTAGAAATGGTGAAAAAGTTCGCATCAATCTCCAGACCCGTTAACACGTTAACCCTTTGCATGCGACAACCTACGATACGAAACGATATAATTGACATCGGGCGATTTTAACGTTTTACAAGCAAACTTCTTTTTTGTTTCAATTTTTTAACTAAACATAGATTAATGTACAAACTACGATGCAACTCATAGTTGAGTTCTTACACTGTCAAGTTAGGATTCCATGTTTCTGGAGAGCGGTATGGTGGACAATGCACAGGCTATTTTATCGACAGCGTGAAAATTGCATAATTTTTCAGCATTATCCCCTTCTATTAGGAGGCGTCACAGTGTTTACATGAATGATAATAAAGAACAATTGAAAATCATGATATACTTGCCTAAACAGTAACTGTTTTGGTCAATATTGTATTGTTAAAAGCCAAATTATAATTCTCTGTCCAACTTGGCTATCCATAATATCTGATATTTGTTAAATCCATTATTAATGTGAATTGCATTGCAAATGAGGGAACCACTGTGACC
>JBCAUI010299742.1:0-15555 GCA_038406195.1 Haplosyllis anthogorgicola
AGTGGGATGACTGGATGGCTAGTTTTTCAGGTGGACGACCACATAGTCTTATCGATTTTCATTCGATAGACAATAATGCCTTATTTTATTTTAAGAATAATGCATCACATGTAGGGTGGTGTGTGTTCATTATGCAAACTACATACAATTACTAATGAGCAGTGAAATATTTTAGTTTTTGACATTTATGATTTTCATATTTGCTGTGGGATCAGTGGCAGGAAAATACCTGCGTGGATGCGCAAATACAGTGGGTCTCCTGCCTGATAAGCAGTAATGAGCCCAGAGCGAATGAATATTCAGGCAGGTCTCCAGATAAGCTTTAGCATTGCCATTTAAAGGCTATGAAGTTGCCTAAAATCAAATGGCTCATTTTTCATGTAACAATGTATCAAAACTACCCAAGTTCAGATGCCTTCATGTTTTTGTGCTTTGGAAACAAAACAGATTTTCCGTTTTTGTCTTAGATATTATGAATTCCGCATTTTTCAGCCTTATTTCTTTTTATAACAAATATTGAGATTGAATCCTCAAAGGTCAGGAGGCAGATTTCCGACACTAGTTCTAACTTTGTTAAAATTTACAAAATATACGACATAATTCTATTTCTCTGTAATTATGCCACCAATTGGGCAATTAGATGATTGTTGACATTCTGTGTTTGCCAAATATGATAATATACGTTCAGCACTTCATGGCACCCATATTTCAGCACAATTTAGATGTTTGTGTTCAATATATCAGTTCAAGTGAACCAGGTCAGACAATTTAAATCCTCGTTATCAAATGAGCTGAGTGGCTCCATTAATTGAGCGCCAGTCATATTTTACATCTCATGAAAATGTGGGTTTTCAGTTGTGTCCGTCTGCTTGTGTCCGTCTGCTTGTGTCCGTCTGCTTGTGTCCGTCTGTTTGTCATTTTGTCCTTCTTCCGTTCCATTTTAGACTGGTATATTTTATGTGTAGTTACATGATCATGACGATAGTCTATCTAATCTCTACCCTATCCTACCTAAACTCTTCTGTTCTTTTCATTCATATTACCTACTCTTTAAAACTCAACCTTCCTTTTTTCCGTGTAATTTGGTCGCAATTTTCCTTCCTTTCGAGTACATGTTTCATTGACAAGCTAATTGTTAGACAAAAAATTCAAAAAATTCATATTTACTAGAAGTTAGTCAAAAATGCCAGGTTGAGCCTGTAATTGCTGGCTTGGTTTGCTTGAGCCATTGGCATATCCACCTTCTGCGGCCTAAATTTTTTTCGTTTTCATGCAGTTTTCGATGAATTTTGGGCAAAAATAGTGGTGGCGCCCTGTACGGGAAATCCTGGATCCGCCACTGTAAGCAATACCAGCGCACCATGAAAACCCTATTAAATATTCTCGACGCAGTTGTAACGCACACTATCAAAGTTTCTGCAAGGCCGCTCTGTCAAGTTTTGAACCCAAAACATTTAGTAACATTTCAATGCATTAACATTCGTATTGGATAGATTAGGAGGAGGTGAAAAATAAGTGGGTAAGATTTTATTTACGTGACGTGACACAAGTCCAAAGTTGCCGCTGAAGAGCTTCCTACATTTATGCAAATCACTCGTCGATGCATCTACCAATCGTCCTCATCATTGACACCTTGCCCCTCTTCACTGTAGTTTTCATTCGCATACTCCTCTTCTTCGTCAACGTACTCTTCACCTTCATCTCCATACTCGTCTCGTTCATCACTGAAGTCTGCAGTCTCCCCAGAGTCCCCGCTAAAATTGTCACTTGCCCTTGGCGTCAATTCACTCTGGTACGAACCTACGCTCTGCTCCTCGGAGTTGAGTGGAGTTAACTCCTCTTCTTTGATACTGGCACTGTCTGGTGATGCCATACCCAGTCCAATGCCTACTGCTGGTATTGTAGCATCTTTCTCTTCATCTTGCTTTTCTGGCACATCCTTTCCTTTTGGAACAGGTTCATTCTTCTCATTTTCTTTATGACTTGGTGATTCTGTCCAACGAACGAAATTCGCTTGGATTGATAGAAAATTTATCACAAACATACACATTACAAGTGATCAAAAATTAAAGCTACATGCATAGGTGCAAGGTAGAAAAGGAGAAAAGCAGTGTTATGGCCCGCACTTTCAGGGTGCATCTGAGTACATGCATATCCATCGGCAAGTCAAGCCTAACTGTTTTCTCAGCCGATTTACCCAACTTTACACATACAGTTGGACCTTTTTTGATCGACATCTCTTTTGAGAGACACTCTCTATTTTACGACGCTTTTTAACGAAACTGTGCTGGTATTTAATGTGTGTAATCGTAGCACCTTCGAATGACACATTCCCTTTTTTGGCACTTTTGTGAAGCACAATTTCGATGTCTCTCAAAAGAGGTCCTACTGTGCCATATCTATCTAACCTGTACTGGGCTGAAATAAATTAAAACATACCTTTTTTAGGAGCTGTTGGCTGTGTCATGGTGTTTAGAGTTGCTGACCTTGTGTGTGCCGGGGCACCTTCAGCGTGGGTCTCCTTGTGAGCTCCTTCCTGCTCTGTCCCGCTTTGGGTCGGGGACGACTTTGACCTCGTCATTGTCGTCGTATATTCCGCGGACTGATTAGATTTAATAGATTTGTTGCTTCCGTTGGTGTTGTTTGGTTTTGTCTCTCTCTCATTCTTTGCTCCATTGACTTTATGCTCATCTGTGGGCCGTACCCTAGCTGCCAGGGTACCATTCACATGTTCGTAGTCATCTACAGCAGTGACGGGGTACCCCTTTTCGTTGAACGCGGCGACTACTGAGGGAAGGTCTGAAGTGTCTTCAAAAGTTTGGCGTAAGATTGCCGGATGGACTTCCGTCATGAAGACTGGCGCTTCAGGTATCTTCAGGACGATAGGTTCTTCATCCTGAGTGGCTGTACTGAACCCTTCCTCTGTCTTACAGGTCGTTTCAAACACTATTGGTTTACCTGTCATGGGCATGGTTATTGCTTTCGTCTTGCAAACCGTTGCTATGTCTTCTGTTATGCACCGCGTTTTGCTTAATGTACTTGCGTCTGTTATGAACGTTGTCTCAAATGCTGCAGGAGCATCCGGTTCGCAAACTGTGTCTGCTTCTGTCTTTTCCACTGTTGTCGCCTCATCAGTAGCACAGATCACAGGTGCAGTGACGCAAGGGAACTTGGACTTTGAAGCAGGAGGCCCGATAGTAGAAATGCCAATGTCGTGTGGGTAGTTAAAGGTCGTCGAAAAACCTGTGCAATCAGAAAATTTTCGATTTAATGTTTCCGTTTAATTTTGGACTGAAACAGTAATGGTAGTGGTATACCTTATTTGCTTCATCATTACTACTTGGTCATCACTGCCTTGCAAATGCGCTTAGAAAACGCTGTTAGGTGTAATTCGGCTCTACTTGGGTCACTCTTCTGCACATTGACCATAATTACATGTTATGCTGAACCATTATCCCTGATTGTCATACGTCTTCTTAAATTTGCCCGATGATATCAAACTTAGTTTTAGTTTAAACTTTACAAATTTAAAAAGTTGTGCAACAACTAGTCAGTCAAATGTCATAGCAATGGTATCTAACATCATGACGCCATAAGTTTTGACGTCATGATGTCACCAAAGAAAAACAATGTCATGGAGCAGAAAGTGTGATGAGCCTCATTTTCAGATGGTCAGTTTTTTAGGCGGACGGCCACATACACTGTCATTCGACAGACAAAAATCGAAAAGATACCTGTGTAATCCGGGGCGCCAGTTGACCCAGTACTGCAGGCTTTGGCTGGTAACGTTGTCGTCGTCGTTGGTGACATCAACTGTCCCACGTCGCTAGGCCAGGCAACCTGACGATAGCTCGACGATCTCTTAACATCCGTTACCAAGACACCTTTAGGATTTGGAGTTATCACTATGTGTCCCGTCCCTGGTGACTCTACTGTTGTCATGGTAGTGCCATCTCCAATAGTTGTTGCCGGGGAATCACCAGCTTGTGGTAGAATTGGCTTGTACGTATCGTAGGGAACAACACCCATAGATTCATTGTTAACTCCTGTTGATTTGAGATTACTCTTTTTCGGAGGTGATGGTGGAAACGCCCCTGTGAGTTCTACAGGCTCTGGATCCTCCCCGGCATTTGTGGGTTTTGATGGCTCCGCCTCTTGGTTGATCTTCACCACACGCACCCTTGGAGGGAGGGGTTGGGCCCCGCTTTCCGCTAGCTTTTCAGACCTGTATGGTGTTGGTACAGGTCTGTGTACCGGAACTCCCATCTGTAGAGAGAAAAATTAAAACTTAATAAATCAGTCGGTTTTTATCTTTGGGGTTTTTTTTGTGACCGAGTGCAGAAATTCCTTTTGGAGGCTGTTCCAGATTTTTTTCCATGGCAGAGAGGAAGCGCATCTAATTCACAGGAGAAAATATTATACCATGCCTGTTCCTTTTGAAAAAATAGAAGCTTTTACTCAAAAGAAAGACCGGAAAAATTTAGTTCTCCCAAAATCCATTCCTTTGAGTAACTGAGGGTTTTTACCCTCTGCTTTTATTTGCGTCACTCTTACATGCAATTGTATTGGTTTTCGAAAGTTTCGCGAAGACAAAAAGATCTATTGAATAGGTGAATTTACGGAATAAACTAGTGAGTTTATTCCGTAAATACTAGACTATTGTTTAAGTGTGTCACCAAATTCATTAACCAGTATACAAATTTGATCCCAAAACTGTACAAATTTTCCGTCAATATTTGCCTTGGCCATGAAACTTTACCATGACCCGCCCAAAGATCCACCTTCACTTTTGTATTTTCCTAGAGTAAGATCGATCATTAGGCTGAGTAGCAAAGAAAGGTTCCGACTGAGTGCTAGCAGCACAATTGCACAGAGAATGTACTCATTCACCACACATATAAAACTTCCTACCTTGTTATTTATCTTCCTTATCAGGGCTTTGAAAAATGGAAATTCTGGACAAGCATCCCTTGGACATATTCTGGATAATTCGTTTCCCATTTTGATTTTGAAAAATAAAGATCACTTTAATTTTGCATCATATTCCTTTCAAAGATAACCAGGTGCTAAGTAGCATGGTAATAATGCGAAATTCTACATGTTGGAGCCGAAAAAGTGTTGTTGCTTTGCTTTTTGTTGTTGCTTATCCGACGTTGCTATGCATGCGTCCATGGAGACGTTGACGTCATCTAACTTTACAATGACGTTTCATGGGCGCTGACGTTTGAAGTTTACAAATGTGACGTAACGTCGCACAATGTTGTTTGCGTTGCAGAGGGCGACGTTTTCAGATCATAATAAACATGGTAATTATTTCATAAAATAAACAAACTCACTATTGTTTGTTTTTGTTTCAGGTTTCGCTATGTACACGTTATTCTTCCCAGATTTAGTAAGAGATCCTCGCACCGGAGTTGGATTTAGATCTTATATGCAACAAGGAAGGTAAAATACTTATCAAAAATATATTATTAAGAAAATACAAACAGTGGAGATTACTGCAGTGTTCCCTAAAATACTGCAATTTGTATAACAAATGAGTTTTTTAAAAAATGGAAGACACCTTATAAATTGGGCGATTTTGGACCAGAAAACTAAATATTTGTGGGTTAACAAAATACTGTACATCCCACTTAACTCGAACCTGAAGGGAAACTCAAAAAATAAGTTCGAGATAAGCAGAAATTCGACTTATCGAGTCAAAATTAAATAGAAAGCATTGGCGGATCTAGGGGGGTGCCACCGGCATGTGCCCCCCCAACAGCTCACATTTTCTTCATTTTCATGCGCTTTCTGCTAAATTTTGGGCGAAAATAGGGGTGGTGCCCCCCCCCCCCAACGGGCCAGGCACCCCCCCCCAACGGGAAATCCTGGATCCGCCCCTGGAAAGTGTGCTGAAGAGATATTTGGAAAGGTTCGAGTTAAGCCGAAAAATGAGTGTTCGAGTTAAGCGAGGTACACTGTACCTTTACCAATGGATCTAAAATAATGGACTTAATTTTGGTCATTTTTGTTACAGATTATTATCAGTCATTAAGATCACCTGACCGGATATTTTAGCCAAATTAGGCAACCAAAATCTATTCCTAAAAACCTCTATTGTTCGATTGACTATGTAATAAATAAGATGGCTGTGGTGGAAAATTGGGATTTTGGTTATTTGCTATAATTTTCTTTTTTTAAGATATCACTGGGCAGATACACTAGGTGAGAAGATAAAGGATGCGCAGTGGTTGTACTCAATAGTTCGTCCAGTTGTACAAGGACAGTACAGTGATTCGCAGTACAACAGGGATATGAACCTTTTGTTTATCAAACTACATCTTCTGGATCCAACTGCCGTATTTCCTGCGTACGACCATCTTAGAAAAGGTAACATTATAAATTGCTACAATATCCGATATTTCAATATTTATCAAAAGCCGTTTTTTTACTTACCGTTAAAAATGCTTATGTTTGAAATTGTCCCATAAGCCATAAGGTACATTCAAAAATTATTATAAGCCACAACAGTGAACACGGAAATCATAATAGGCGGTCAAAATGTAGGTCAGAACTGTTGAATGAGGGCAAACAGTGCCATTTTGCTAATGAAGAGTCATTACATACATAGCACACACGCCTCGGTGAACTCATGTCTTACTGAAACAAAAGACAGGGAGCGCCCTGCCTAAATTAAAGATGAAAGATCCAGTCTAATAGGCCGGTTTTATGCGTGCAGAGTCATTTGCAATTGAGAGCCAGAACAGTCCACAACCATACAAGGTTATAGGAGTGGACCTGATGGGCACAGCAGGTGGATCAAATGCACAGGGGCTTGATGTATACTGTGCAGTGACTTGGTCAGAAATGAATACATTTGTCAGCAGAATTTTTCTTTTATAAGCACTGGCTCCAGCTGACTGGTCACACAGTCAAAGCATTCAGACCTATTGTGAATGTGACACTTCCATTGTGACTAAATACAATCCATGTTGTCTCAATGCTCTTAGCTGAACTGGTGTCAAAAAATTGACATGTACAAAATCAAAGATGGCCATCCCCAATAAATTTCTTCTGATCAATACTGAGGCATCTGCATTGCCTGTTTCATTTGCGGATATGAAAAAGCTTCTTTCATCTTTAAAATGCCCCTTTTTACCACTGACTACTTGTATTTCCAGTGTAATATCAGAGGTCAATACAGTAGAGGGTATGGGCCTGGTTCCCCCTAGACCCTGTTAAACCGTGTTTGGCCGCCATTTTTGGCCCCCTGTTAAAACATGTTAGGTCGCCAACGCCCCCCCCCCCTCCCCCGAAGAAATTTCTAGACCCGCTACTACAATAGCAGAATAAAACTGAAATGTCTGATCTGTACTAGTAGTTTACTTTCGTGAAAAGTTTGAAACAGTCATGCTTTGGAGGCTAGTAGATACTAGCACATGAAAAAGAAAATATTTCCTCTTGCTTATCTTGTACTACACCGATAACACACGTTGTTTGTATGTTGTATCCCACACAACATATGTTACAACAGCTTGAGGTAGTAGCATTGTGAGGTTACTATATAAGAGGCTGGGTTCACGTTGGGTTAAAGCATTCCTCCTACAACCACTCTAACATGGATCTTTACCAGATCAGAGGAGTAAAATTCTATTCATTTTGGAAGACTATAATATCGTGCTGTAATTTTTATGGGCCCCACAAGGACATTACTGAATGTCTCAGTTTCAAAACGTTCCGTATTCATATAATTTTCATGAGCTGACGATACAGCCAGCTGAAAAGGAAAAAACTCTATGAATGTGCACTGAAATGTAGGGAGCAGTGGCTGATCCAGAAATTTGTTCCGAGGACGGGGGAGGGGGAGAGGGTCGATGGTACGGGAAACTTGTGGTCCCAAGCCTCAGCCATCTTTTTAACAGAAGGGAGGGCTGGGGTGGGGAACTGGCCTGCGCTCTCCTTGGGTCCTCTGGTGATGAAACTTTTTTTCATTCAGAATAAAAACTTTGATGGAAGGATATTCACAGCTTCTAAATTGTATTTTCAGCCTTGCCAGATTTAAATCTAGAGTTAGTCACCACGAATTACCTTGGGGACCTGCTGGACTGGAGACTTATCAAACCGGAAGTTAACGATGCCCTGCAGAGAATCACTCGACCAAATAACGTCAGTAGATGGAGCCTCGATCAGTTCGATGTGTATTATGGGATGCAGGTGACTGAGTTCGTTTTTATGGACGCGAAACAACTCGGCGTGTGGACGGGAAGATATCCGAATAATAAACGAGTGTCGCAACTCAAAGACAGAATTCCAATAGAGAAGTGTGCTATATTGTGATAAATGAATAGAGAATTCTACTGCTGAAATTTATTAATGCCTCTTAGAGAGTTTTAGATAATTGAAACGTATCCGTATCCAAAGTGGTTACGTTGCAAATGAACGTAAAGAATTGACAATTTTACGTTCCTTGAAACGTAACGTCGTATCAAAACTTACAGCTACGTTACGTTTACGGATACGGAGCAAAATCTAAAACTCCCTACTGTGAAATGAAGAAACATTTCAATTTTACATGTGTCATTTATCTGGACAAAGCAATTGGGATTTCCTAATCATGAGCTCTTTCTAGCAAAATCTATCATCACAAGGTGCCGATTTTGGTGTTTACCAGTTGGAAACAAGGAATACTATCTCTTTCGTGAACTTAATCATGTGCCTTCAATGACAATATGCAGTGTCCGCATATGCGCCGCTAAACTGTGATTTACTGATAATCTTCTTTCTTTTTTTCATACACATGTATGATTGTAAAATTGCTTTTGTGATGGAATGCCGATTGCAGAAATAACGATCATATAATAGCTCACAAAACTGCTAAAAATCAGATGTGCCTTACCTAGATCTGAATGGTGCCCTTGAGCCATATAATCATGCTCATTACAAATGAAAATACTATCGTGTACACAAGTTGTACATTTATTTTTTGCCTACAAAAAAACATTTATTTATTGTATGAGAAAAAATAATTATTGCTTTACAGAAAAATGAAATACAGGTTGTTACTGTATTCCTGGAGAATAAATGAAACAAACATTATACGGAATTTTGCACAAACTATTTCACTTTTATTCCAACAATAAATAAAATTGATATTGACAAAATATAAATATATCTCTGCAGTTAGTTATTTATTTACACTTTCAAATATTATCCGTTTTAATTAAATTGGCAAAAGTTGAGCTCATAACCCAATACGTCAATGTGCTTAAATGTGAATAATATCTTTCAAAACATCTGGCTATTTTAATAGTAGTGAATTATGAAAGCACTTACGGCCCAGATTTCTATTTTAAGACTTTATTTGGGGCTCAGAATTGTAGAAGGGTGGAATACTAAAGCTACCTGTTATGGGTCCCATCTAGAAACGTTACTCGCCATGATGGATCTTGTTTGTAACTTTGGTTACCATGGTATCATGTCACCATGGCAACATCTACAAATTTTGACCCAAGTGAGATCATTGAAAACAACTACATACTATAATTGTGAATCTGTGGAAGTTTAAAAGTTACCAGAGTCTAAGTTAATATCCTACAGCGTTTCAAAAATGTTGGGTTACCATGGGTTACAAAAGGGTTACTATAGCAACGAGGAAGGAAATTCTATGTACATGTAGATTGAGTTACTTACTGAGGTGTGTTTGGCGTGTCTTTGTAGTTTGAGACAGATTTTCTCTCCCAATGACAAAAGGTAATAAAGAACACTCGCTCACATTTGATTTAGAATGAACACAGTAGTTGATGATTGTCTCCTATAAACTATTGATATCTACAAATAGTCTACAAAACCTTTCAATTCAGAAATACCAACTGATACATATATTTACAGACATCTACCATCATAGAGTGAGCCAATATCAAGAATAAGGGACATGATGACTATGGATAAATTCTCATGGAAACTGATTTTTAATTATTTTAATTTAATTTATAATTTCCACTAAAATCATCACAGAAGTTGTGTACCCAAAAACATTTTTTTCCTACACAGATCTTTTACAACGTACTCCACACTTTGGCTTTCATCAAAAGAGAATTTACAGTGGCAGTTCTTCGAGAACAGAATCCATTTCCCAGAAATGCCCTTATTTTTTGTTAATTTGTCATGCTATACATAACTGAGTACTATGTTTGGAATGCATAAAAGAAGGAATCAAATTTTAAAGTTAAGTATCATATGCCGCAAGGTTCGATCTATATTTCAACGGAAAAGAATAATTTTTGGTAAATGCAAGTAATTCATGCAAACCCTCCAATCATATTATTATATCACAGACTTACAATTATATATACATTCATATACTTTGGAAAATAATCAATATTGACATTTGCCTGATCCTTTGACGTAATATTGGTCAAATGACCTCGATTTTTTTAATGATATGCTTTTGTGGGTCATTCCTTATTTACATATCTGTACAGTAGCACCAATCATCTTCCTTGTTCACACAAAGAAGCTTTGTTTTCATTGGCCTTCATGGTTTAGCCAATTGGAGGTCATGTCAATTGAGCCAATCATGGAGGGGTATACTCTGCACAGAAGCATATCCTTGGGCAGATCCAGGGCAAGCCATTGGTTAGTCAGGATTTTATGTCACCTTCTTTGAAAATAAGTTTATTTGAGAAGTTGAATTATCTTTTCTTTTTATGGTCAGGTATCTGCAATATTTGGAATGTGTCGAATATTGGTAGCACTTGACCCTGGATCAGCCCAACCTCTGGTACGGGTAGATTCCTGGTGACGTCATTTCCGTTTAGAGTTCATCCCGAGGCTTGTTGAACTTCCATACCGTGTTGTCATCAAGTTCTCCTACATACACAGTGTTGCCATCTGGTGTCACAGTCATGTCATGTGGTTCATGGAATCCCTGCATAAAGTACAAGAAACCACACTTACTTTCTTAGAACAAGATGTTAATGATCCTTTCATGAAGTAACCAAAATACGGATTTGGTGTCAACATTTTAGCATGATTCTACCAACGGGAGTTGTGTCGACATTGGATACTGATTCAACATGGTGATTAAAATTTTAAATTCAGCTATGGAATAAAATACATTCACCGTAATAGACTTAAACAAGTTGCAACATATCTTGCATATTTTCCATTTTAAATTTCATATAATTAGTAACTGATAATGTTGAGTAATCATCACGCACCTGATCCCATGGAGACCACCAGGATATGATATCATAGGGGAATCTGTTGTCATCACCCAGATCGATGGTGAATCCCATGGGTACGGTCTGCTTGTCTGAGTTGAGTGGTTCAGGACCCCTCACTCCATACAGGAACTGTCCCTCTCCACTGTTGGCATCTGGAATTATTGAATTATTGAAATTAACACAAAACGCATAAATGTAAAGTTAATTTTACATCACAGACCTTTTTTTTCCTCGCAGGAAATCTAATTGGGAGATGACAAAGTTCTGATACAGATGGTACTGGTATCGCGCCAAATAAATTAAACAATTTAGATGGAACAGGTACAGAATTTTTTTACTAATTTCAGAGTCGAAAAAAACAACATGAAATGCCCTATAGTTCATAAAAGTTTGTTCCTTTACACAATCCCACTAAATGACAGAATAATTTGATAGATCTAGGGTGCGTAGGTGATGTGTACATCCTCTTCCTCTTCATTTGCATGCAATTTTGCAAATTATGTCCTAAAACATCGTTTCCACACCCCCTCCCAATCGCGAAATCCGGAATAGGCCACTGGAAAAGTGCAAGATTGCAAAAATAAACATTGTTAATTTTTTTTCCTACCTTTGGGGCTGTATTCAATAGCAAACACTCGTCCCAAATACGTTTTTCTGTCGTCCTTCTGATTACCGTAATCTCTCAGCCACTGACCGAACTTTGTTGGATCCTTGATTCCAGCGCTGTAACATCCGATTCTGAACAAGAGAAAAACAATGGTTTTATGCCGTTCGCAGTGAGAACCTTCCCTCTTGCTATGTTACTCACAGATGCATCGCAAAGACAGGTATGTTTATGTCAGCTACAAGAGTATGGAAGAGCAATTAGTCAACATTTTCATCATCTGATATTTTTGTACATGTACAGTCCGTCGTTTTTGCGTAGCAATTTTGTGAAGGAAATGAAACAATATTTAAAACATGACGTCACAGGGTGTAATGGAAAATGTCAGTTGTTTTTGGACGGTACAACAGGTACATCAGAAAACAAACTATATGTTTAAATTGTATCAGCTGTTGTATGTCAACATCATGTTGATACAATGCACCAAGTCAATAGCACAGAACTCTGTGGCACAGTGCTGGAGCGTTTGATTACCTGGAGGTTCCGTGTTCGATTCACGCTTACATATACTTTACAGTATTTACAAACGTTTAACAGATGTCGCCACCTCCTAGCTAAATTTGCGTTGCAATGTGTTTTTACCTTCTGTTGTCTCTGTCGGCTACACAGATTATGTCCAGCTCCTCAGCCAGAGCCAAGCTGTGTGGAGTGTAGAAGTCATCATCACCGAACTGTCCCTGATACTCTCCCGCTGCATTAAACTTCACTACTCGACTGTTGCAGTATCTGTAACAGATAAAGAGTAAACAATGTTTAAAACAAAATGACCAACAGAGTAATTGTCGGCTAGGGAAGTGCAAGGTCAACATTTACTCAAAATCGTATCAGAACTTTAACACGGTAACTTATAGGAACTCCCTTGTAAATACCCTTATGTACACAATTAATATGATTTTTATGTAGTGAATGATGAGATGCAATTTAATACAGAGCACTATATTTCTGTTGATTATGAAACAATAGAATGTCAGTTTGTGCTGTTATTCACATCAGTATCACGCTTTAGATTTCTTTGTTCAGAAACACGGTTTAATCAAAAGAATTTCATGAGCTGTTATGATGTTAAATGTTAAATCCTAGCATTTTTAAATTAGTCCAGGTCCATATTCATAAATGTTGAGTACCATAGATTTATACTCAAACATGCATATTTACTACTGTTAAACAAGAGGTTTCGTAATTTTAATCAGTACCTACCCGTCTGAGACGAATATGTCTCCATTAGAGGCAACGGCGACATCTGTTGGCTTGCAGAATCGTTCCTTATCGTTGTTATCTTGCGCTGGTTCGAACCTCTTGCCCAGTGTAAGCAGTGGTTCAGTGCTGCCCTCTGTGAATTTGAACACCTGGTGCATAGCGACATCTGTCATCCAGTAGTTACCTTCACCATCCACAGTCAGACCGTGTGGGAGATAAAACCTAGAAATTGAATAAATGAAGGTTATTTTACGAAAAATTCACCAGCCAGAAACTAAAGAATCGTTGACCCTCAGTCCATGGCTTGTATTTAATTTTGGGATCATTAGAATTTCACGCTGGGCCTTTCTCTCCAACAAAACAAGACATGAATTCTGCTGTTTCTGAAAGGAAGAGCCACGAACAATTATTTTTTTGCAGGCGGAATAGCTCAGTTGGTTAGCGCGTTTGACTCAGTCACGCATCGCTGAGCATCTCACCACTGCATCGGGAGTTCTAATCCAGGCTGATGCATGTGAGAGGAGCCCAGCTGGCCATGCTGTGTACACACTTATACAGTGTACACCTCTATTGGTGGAAAAGGCAGGTGTCGCACCAGATGTGACCCTTGGGATCACCCCAAGCAAGCAAGTAAGAGTGCAGGCGAGAGATCCACCCTGGATTTAAAACCCATGGGGATGGTTATTTTGGTAACTTCAGTAACAACATTTTTCAAAAATTCAAATACTGTTGATTCTGACAGATCTTTCAGATCTGACAAAAAAACGATCATGAAAAGCCTCAATTTATTTCCATTGAGTTGGACGAGCAGTACATTCAAGGCAATGATTTTGCTATCGCAAACTGACTAACAAGACTAGGTGTGAAATCAATAATCATGGAATTTTATCCATAAACAACAATTATCAGTTATGTGGTAAACAGACTAGAACTTTACTTACATATTCTCTCCCCACTTCTTGATGAACTTCCCTGTGATTCTGTCTGCCTTGAGAAGAGTCGGTTCAGGAATCGGTCCCTGGTCGATTTCAGCGAAGGTTTCATTGTCAAAGAACGATCTAAAACGATAAATAAATAAAGGTTTATATTGAATTGTATGAAATAATTTATATTTTTATCTCAAAAAAGATGCAGACCCCTCGGTTGTATAATGTCTGGAACTGTTAAAGCAGATTAAACATTTATGTGCGTATATTTTTAGCGTTCATGGAAATCAATAGAGAACACCCAGTATATTTGTTTTTGAAGGAGCGCGGTCGTAGTATTTGTCGTAAATTGTGAATCCCCGATTGATGGCCTATGGAGAATGCATAGAGGGCGGCACCTTCTAGTGCGAAATCTCCATAAAGTGAGAAATATATTGGGTGTTTTGTAACGACTAGAGTAACCCCGCTGGCAAGCCAGCTCCTTTTCATACACAACACACTCCCTCCCCCCCCCCAAAGATCATAAAACTCGTCTCCCACATGCTCACAGAGAATCCCGGACTCAGATGTAATTATGTAGCATGGAGCAAGATAGCCTGCCACACTGTTATGGGTTAAACCAGAGGCAGATCCAGGATTTCCCGTAAGGAGGGGGACGCCCACCCAATTTTCACCAAAAATTTTAAAAAGTTGCATGAAAATGAAAAACAAAATCGGCCATATATGGCGCGCGTCTCTTGTGCCCTTAAATTTGCCTATGGAAACGTATTACAGCCAATTCTTTTGTTCTCTTCGTTTCCAAAATGATACGATTTCTGTGTACTGCTCTATTATCAAAGCTGCTTGCACTTACTCAGGTTCCCAGGTCCTCTCTCCCCTGTGGAAGATGGTGACGTGGCCGTGCTTGCAGGAGGCGAGCCCCCCGACCTGACCGAACACCAGCTCATCGCTGAGCTTCTCGTCCTGCTGCCAGTCCTCCTCCACCTCCATGTCTCCCTGCTCCACGGGCACCTCCCTGTTCTCCTGCATAGCCTGGTCAGAGAAATCCCCAAAATAATGTTTTACATTTTACAAAAATGAGGAAGGAACGATTAGTATACAAAATAAATCATGTTAATTATTAGACAGGTGCTGCTTGGACTATGTGGCTGTGGAAGTCCCATATTTTGTGTAATAGTTTACCATGCCATGACAGAATTTAGCCTTAAATTCTCAATAAGTTAACGATAAAAATTAATTACAAAATACCTTATCAGACAAAAATTGAAAATGAAACATAAATACAATCTATGTATACCAAAACAATGCTACAGTCTTTTCCAAAGTCGATTTATGACTTATTTCCCGGTGAAATGATTCTCCGACAGACTGATTGTAAAGTGTTTGGTGATAATAAATAGATTTTCTGAACCAACTTGAATTGTTTTTGTACCGTTGTTGCCAGACGTAATTCTACTGAATTTGATTACAAAGTTAAAGACAGGAACGAGTTGATCTAGATCAAGGCCCCTGCTCCGTATAGTTATTTATCCGGTATAGTTATAGGGGGGGGGTCAGCACA
>JBCAUI010299853.1:0-15552 GCA_038406195.1 Haplosyllis anthogorgicola
CATCAAAAGCACAGCGTGAAATTCTTTTGTTCTCTCCTTTGTTCTCTTCGTTTCCAAAATGATACGATTTTTGTGTATTGACCGTGGCAATGTTGAAACATCCTAAAGAAAAAACATTGAATTTATACAGCTCATTTTTGGTTTTGTCTGTACACCATGCCATGTGATGTTCAGCACCCTATTTCAATATCATCACTATTTTGAGACTGATTTTCTGATTTTTCTGTCACAAAATGAAAACGCCTAGTTACATCTAGCCAAATAGTTTACAGCTTAAAATTATTATCCGCACGAACACAGATTTCACAAGGTGCCACATATTGAAGCTGCTATTAACAACTGTGTACAACACTAATATAACACTACAAGAGTCTTATGTTGCGTGTTAAATTACATCTAATTACAGCACACATGTTGCTGAAGTAAAAAATTGTCAATTTCAATGACGATTAATAATTCTAAAGTGCCTAATGTTACTACCAACTATGAAGAAGAATGAGACATCATTAGTTGTGTTTATTTCAGACACTCAGTAACGCAATGTGATATTACCTCAAATATTACAGTGGCTTCGTCATATCAAAACGAGATATTATCTTGTCGATTTGCTTATTTACTTTTTTGACATGGGATAGTTAGTTTTTATTTTTGTAGAATGTAAGACTTAAAATTTAAATTGTTGCAATAATTTGTTTTGGTTGTGATGGATTGATGAGAGTCTTTCCTGAAATTCAGGTAAAGGAAAGATTCAGGTAGATGGTAAAGTATATTTGCAAATTGCTGGATTATATCTCATTTTAACGCTACTAAACTAGTGTCATTTGTAGGGTTATAAAGTTATAAAGGATTTTGTTAGTTGCTAATTTTACATAGAAATCCGTTGTACATAATCCGTTACATAATCCGTGGTCGAACAACAAGTGTCTGACTAGAAATTAAAATCAGTAGCTTTGTCAAGTTTCGGCAAGATATTATCTTCGCGATTTAAAAAATTATTTCTGATCGATAGAATTTTCGGATAAATTATATTAATTTATTTCAGTTTAATATTTTTGTATTCTTATCAAATTGTGGTAAATTAATGGCGTAATGGCACAACTAAAGTTTTATTTACATTCAGACAAGTCGGCAAGATAATATGTTTCAGAAAATTGACAAATATCTTATGAATTTGCTCAAGGCTTTTTGCATCTTAAGAATTACACATACTGCAGTCTGTAGGGACATGAACTTGTTACAAAAATGAATAAAACACTTCACTGCAAATAAAAAAGTTCATCGGCAAAGGCATAGGAAATCAACATGTATCTGTGCTTCATCCAAATATGTTACATTTAAAAAGGTTGACTTGTCAAAGTTATTGAAACAAGGACGTGAAATGTAGAAGGAAAGGAAATCTAAATTGGCACTATCAATCTTACTTGATGTAAATGTCTTCATGTAAGCTCCTCACTGAAAAGCAGATTGTGAGCATACCGTAAGGAAAGAACCATGTGAATGTAATCAAATTTTAAATTCATACTTTTCAAAACAACGCCTGAAATTAATATCAGTTTGGAAATGGGGGAAATAACAGGGCGAGTACAAGGAATTCGTATCAGTTTGGGAACAATGGCGCATCAAAAGCACAGTGTGAAATTGTTATGGCCTCTCTTTTGTTCTAGACGTTTCGAAACCGATACCAATTCCGTGTACTGGAAATTATTTTGTTCTCCATTCCATTCTGTTCTGTGCGTTTTTAAAATGATACGAATTCTAGCAGTTGTAACTCTATTCGGCCCATGACCATACTGTCTTATTTACCTGTTTAATTCTGAGTCTTTGCAACATGAGGTCAGGTATTATGTTGTAAAATCGACAGAACCATATATTAAAACATGGTGTAAATTGATTTGCTTTCAATAATATAACACCTGTAGGGAAATCAGATTAGTTATAAATTAATTTTTGATGTCGACGTTTCAAAATCGTGTTAATTATGATAATGAATAGTCTGTCTGGTTTAAACACTAATTAGCTTACAGATAAAAATGTCAAGTTACAGACTTTAGATAAAAAGATGTATTTAAAATAAAATATTCGAAGATCATAAAACTTGTAACCCACAGTTTCCTTTTGGAATGCGAGTTTAAAAAATTTAGTATATCTCCAAAATAGTTGAACTGTTTCTGGTTTGGGATAATTCTGTACAAAGATTTTAAAGTGAGGGTGGAAAAGGCTACCTGCTAACACCCACATACAATGCAGTCAGAAAGGGTGTGTAAATCTGACGTTACTCTGACAAAGTGAAACTTACAAAGCGCGATTTTATAGCTAAAATTATGTGATGGTGTGCTGAATTGCAATGGTAAATCATAGGGATTTCTGCCGCTCCACAATTGTGGCAGCACCTGACGGGCAATAAATACAAGCTACACTTCGTACCCTACTGACTGACATGGAAAGTTTGTAATGGATAGGATTTTCATTAAATGGATAGGATTTTCATTAAATTTCCTCACATGATAATCATACAAGATATAATCATATAAGATATGACCTTTGTGGTTAGATGCCAAACTCTAATAAAAAACAGATTTCAGATGAGCAGCATGCTGAGTTATATTTTCCTCGGTGCCGACTTTGCTCCCTCCTCCTAAGCGATTAATACATAGACGAGACAACGTCATTCTCAACAGGGTGTATGATGTGAATCTCGTAATGACGCAACAGCCTTTTAAGCAGATTCATAACGCCACTAGAAGTCCCATTGACACTTTTGGACCAATTTGTATTAAAGTAAAGTAATTATTTCTGAATATAAGGACGAGAATACATACACAATTATTTATTTTATGTCTTCTCATCTCCATTTAAAAGAAATAAGGAAAGATGTCAGGGATATTTGGTCCATAAGTTCCCATTTGCAGCAATGAAATTAAGATGACATTTTTTGCCATTTTTAACATTGTGTCAATGGCACTTCCGATTGTCATTATGGATTTACATAAGGCTCTTCCGTCATTACGAGATTTACATCCTACAACCTGTCAACTCTTGTGAAATGGCAGAACAACTCACGGAGAATAATTCTCGAGACGCCCAGGAAACCAACTGTCACAATATGAAAAACGACCATCGAACAATTCCCTTGTAATTATATTGTGTTTCCTCATTACACTCACCAAACAGCAATTTATTACCGAGTAATGAGAGCAATTTAAATGGTAAAACGATCCTTGTTAGGGAAGTACCGGGGATGTATGCCAGGGCAAATGATTGTCAGTTGCAGGAGAATGTAAAATATCTTTACTTTAGGAATCTTTCATATATCTTCGTGACTGCTCTTATTACATTGTTTTCAGTACACAAAAATCGTATCAGAAGTTTAACATGGTTGGTACCTTATGGAAGCTCTCTTATTTACCCTCATGTGCGGAACGGTAACATGGTACCTTATTTGAGCTCGTTTACAAACCCTTATGTGCACAATTGATACGATTTTCTGTAGTGGAGTGTGACCACTCTGAAATGTATTAAGATTTATTTATTCCATTCTGCACAGAGGACAAAATTTCTTTTAGTTTTGGAACAGTAAAAAATCAAAGGCACAGCTTGAAATTCTGTTGTTCTCTCTTCTTGTCTGTACCTTTCCAAGTTGGTGAGGATTTCAGGAAGGGATGAGTAGTATTTCAACTTATTCAAGTATTGCTCTTTTTTTATCCTGCATAGACGCACATCTGGCCCAAAACCTAGTAGCTACTTGTAACGGTGTCTGCACTAAAACCTAGTGGCTACTTGTGATACGGTGCCAACACTAAAACCTAGTGGCTACATTTCATGCACACCTGTACTAAAACCTAGTGGCTATATGTGCTGCACACCTGCACTAAACCCTAGTGGCTATATGTGATGCACACCTGCACTAAAACCTAGAGGTCGCTTGTAATGTGCCGCCAGCGCCAAAACCTAGTAACTGCGTATTAAAGTAGTACTAACTCTGTTTGTTCCACAGTTATGCTGACAAATGTTACAAAGTATAATTTTTATTGTGGTGGACAGCTGAATCTAATAATATTTCTTCAGTCACTGTAAAGGTCTTTTGGGACGTAATTATTGGAAGGACAAAATGTCATTTACCTGTCAAATTAGAAGCGAAATTTTTCTCTTAAAGAACATTACAACTTAATTCATGACAATTACTTCTGTCGTAAGTACTGTTAATTATTATGTATCACTTTCGGGAAGGAAATTAATAATATTTTTTTGATGAATTATTTTGAATCTTTTTGAGAAATGGATTCACAAAGTTTTAAATTTTCTATTAGTATCTTTAATTAGCATTTTAGAAGCAAAACATTTTTGCGTTCGATTTATCAAACAATCATGTTACGCACTTGGAGGTAATTGGAGAATTGAACACCATTATAAGTATCTTGAGAATGCATAAATACTTATACTGACACGAAAAG
Source organism: Haplosyllis anthogorgicola (assembly GCA_038406195.1). Lineage (NCBI taxonomy): Eukaryota > Metazoa > Annelida > Polychaeta > Phyllodocida > Syllidae > Haplosyllis > Haplosyllis anthogorgicola. The sequence goes on from JBCAUI010299853.1 coordinate 4,452, forward strand.
AAAATATTAGGGATGTCCTAACTACAAGATTGTCCTGATATTTCATACTTTCAGTGAGCCCATTTTTAGGGACGACAGGTTGATAAAAATGCGAAAGTTTGACAGTTACAAATTGTTGATATATAACTGATGCAATGCTTATTGACAGGTAACCATGTTTATTGCTTCAACTGTTTCAATAAAACTTTACTAACAAACAATTGCACTGTTGTCACAAATGTAACCTGTCATCACTAAAAGTGGGCTCACTGAATTTTGTTAACACCGGATAAAATAACCAGTTAATCCTTTTGGTGAAAGATGAAGGTTTTTCCAAATTAAACTAATTTATGGATAAGAACATAACATCTTATCTAAATATATAATGTGCGAAGTGTAAATTGCCGTGCTAAATTGCTATTTGGCGTATAGTTCTGTTTTATTAGGATAATGCCGATTTACGACCGTAACTGCCTGGTTGCTGCCAACTCTACACTGGTAATTATAAATCATGATTACTATTAATAAATACCAATGGAGTAATTGCACCATTATTCGGGTTTTTTTTCATCTGGCAATAATAATTGCAAATGGCACAAGGATCATGGAAATGGCTACCAGTAGGTAGGTAGTATCACACCACGAAATCCTATCCCAGGAAATAAAGGGGTCCATATGCTTCTGTGCTGGAGATAGACCAGTTTCCATATCGCAAAAAGTAAAGTCAATAGGAAACGGTAATGGCATTGTCAAGTTTTGGAATTATCTTGCAGATTGTGAAATTACAATCAAAAATTCAGCACCATCAACAATTGATTTGCATGAGCTCAGCAAGAAATTCAATTATTGCTGTGCGCTAACAGTGATTTCACAAACTGCCGATTTGTTTGTTAACAAAAGTTTAGTTGTATCATTAAGTTGTTTGTTTACCACAATTTAATAAGTTAATAAGACAAAAACATTGCAGTACACATGTCTGTTCTGTAACAGGTTGTAGGATGTAAATCTCGTAATGATGGAAGAGCCCTATGTAAATCCATAATGACAGCTGGAATTCCCATTGACACAATGTTAAAAATGGCAAAAAATGTCATCTTATTTGCATTTCTGCAAATGGGAACCTATGGACTAAATATCCCTTACTTCTCTCCTTATTTCTACAAAATGTGTTGAATATATAAAATAAATAATTTTGCATGCATTCTCGTCCTTATTTTCAGAAAAAAATTACTTTACTTTAATACTAAGTGGCCCAAAAGTTTAACATTGTGTCAATGGGACTTCTCGTGGCATTATGACTTTGCTTAAGGCTGTTGCGTCATAACGAGATTCACATCATACATCCTGAGTATTGAGCTGTGCAACTGAAAATGTTTAATTACCGAAGTGCGTGTTTATGACCCGTTGCTTTTAGTATGATACCATAAATAAACCAGTTACGTCATTCTGCTTGGAGATTAAACACAAACGAAAGCATACTTTCTCTTCTTGTTAGACTAATGGGCAGATTAAAAACATATTAGTCTGGGTCCATTTAAAACACAATCTTTCTCTGTGACACATTAGCCTGATTCTATGTGAAACACAATGCTTCTGTCACAACAAAACATAAACTATACATCAAATGTATTGCTTGTCAGGTTCTGCATCAGCTTCTGAAATTCCTATCAGTTTTAGAACAATGGAACATCAAAAGCATAGCACGGAATTCTTTTGTTCTTGCCTTTGATCTGTATGTTTCTAAATTGATAGGAGCTGACCTGACGAACAACAGGTACATTATTTTTCATTTTTTTCTGCACCTGAAAGCAGGACATATTAGTATTGAGCAAAAGACACGTAAGTTGTTACTGTTATGTACTTTATCACTATGTCCCCTTGTCTTTGTTGGGACCGACTCTACAACATAAACAACACTGGTGACCAGAACGAATTTAGTTTTAGCTGGGACAAGACTTATGTGTTGAAACAACACAATTCCGTAAAACTAAACGGACAGACCCCGAAGCAGTGTAATGTTGTGGAATTAATTTCATTTGAAACAATAGAGCTTGGTATGAATCCAATCAGATGTTCTTTTGTACAACGAAATAAGATTTACTTCAGCTCTTCTCCTAAAGGGAATTGTGTTTCTTTCGTTTCGGGGATGATTATAATCGTTGTGTTTTGGTGTTTATGCATCTCCCTCGTTTCTATCTATCTATCTATCTATCTATCTATCTATCTATCTATCTATCTATCTCTAGGTCTCTGTAGAATGCCATGTTGGGTCATTGCTCTTTCCTACGATTATATCAATGGAGGTTTTCCAAATTCAAATTAGAATTTGTTTAATTCATCAAATTCGTCTAATTCATCTAAATTGGAACGTCAAAATGTACAAATATAAGTAGGATTACTATTTTTAGTATATCAGCATTAGTAAATTGACTGAAAATGGTATGACCAATCCTATCCAATATATGAATTAAACGAATTAGATAGAGTTTGAATTAAGAAAATTCTCTAATATGAAACTCTCAATTTTCAGTTCACCTCTCAATGCATTGCAAGTGAGTAACAACATTTCTTTCAGTGAACATAGACATGTTGTAAAAATGGAAGGTAATAATTTTTGCTTTATCTGCTTTGTTTCACATGTTGCCCCGCTTAATATAATTGCTCCAGAGAGTTCTGGAGTTGTCTGTTTAAAATGGAAAATCTTCAGGAGGTTTTATATCTGCATGAGCAAGTTTAGTTTTCTTCTAGAATGTTCACCGCAACACCACAATGACGTGTAGACGAGGGCGAAGAACAAAAATTCATACCCAGTGAAGCTATATACTTGAAGAAATAAGAAAACGAGAGGAATTTTCCGGGAAAGCCGGGCAAAAAGTCTATCACGTGGCATAACATGTGGCCTGTCACGTGGCACCTCACCTTCTTTGGGGCGGGGTCCATCCCCAAACCTCATCCCCAACACCTCGTCCTCACCTGGGCGGGGAGTCCATCCCCAAACCTCATCCCCATACCTCGTCCTCACCTGGGGGGTGGGGGGTCCATCCCCAACACCTCGTCCACACTTTTTGAGCTCACAGCGAAACCACATTGCCATCTACAGTAGTCTATCAACGCAAAGCGTGATAGACTAATAAGGATGACATTTATGAAGAGTAGAAAAAAGTTCGAATATGAAAAAAATCCTTTTTGGAGTAATTTTCGTCTCGTTAGCATTTGCCCCGTTGTTTTTGCTGAAGGATATTCAACTTTCCTGCGATATCAATGTACAGAAAATAGGCTCTCATGCTGCAGCAGTAGTGAAAGAAACGATATTGTGTTCTCGTTTACATGTTTGTACATAATAAATTATGGTTCCACCCAAAGGAATATTCACAAGTGATAATATGGAATTATGCTAAAATGATTGGACAAGAATGGGCTTAATCAATCACTGTATGTAACAAGTGGTTTATTTATCAGAAAAACAATCCAAAGTGCAGAAAGAAATATAAATACTGAACAAAAGGATAATTTTCATGTCTGTCAATCATGCCAGTAGGGTACAGCGTTTTATAGATGAAATGATGCAATGTTGTGCTGAACTGTAATGATATGGTATAGCAATCTTCTGTCGTCCAACCATTGGGGCAGCAACTGACAGGTAGTAAATTTTTGCGATGCCATTTCTGGACAATCTACACTATTTTGTGTGATAGACTTATGGATTATGATATTGGCTCACAAAGCATGTTCAGGCTGGCGAAAGAGAAAGCACCGTCTAGCCCTGTTTTCGCCCTTTTGTTCTGTACCGATACTTTGCTCCCTAATGAAGTCCATTTCGGGACATGAAGGGCAGAGGCCTCTTGCTGTGCCTGTGACAAACTCCTATGCTTTTCTTTTGCAGTTCAGCAAACCATCACATAATTTAAGTTACAAAATCGCTCTTTGTAACGTACACTTCGTACCCTGCTGTCCTATTTGGTGTGATATGAAGGTAAATCTACAAGGTTATGGCCTCCCTCAGCCTCTGTCCCATTTGAGTCAGAATAGGTGCACTTTATGACGAAAGAAATAGTCTGCAATACAACGCACGTAACAGATACGCAAAAATAGTCATTGTATTATCTTGCTGCTGTCGTTATTTAACTTGTTATTAGCTTGATAAATAACAAAAGCAATTGGTTTGCTTTAAACCGAGAAAAGATTGTACTTTATTTCTTGCAAACATTATACATGTTGCCCAATGGAAGTTTCAATCTAAACTGAATTTGAATTTGTTGTTTGTAACAGCTTGGGTAATGCTTGTGTCTGATTGGCTGAAAGGCCAACAGCTGTTCCTGCAGGTGCACATGCAAGCATACTGCAGCAACCGTTACCGGGGTCAATCTGTTGCAAGCCCAGATGTAATACAGTCATCTGTCATCGTTCTAATAACAGAAACCGTGTATGATGCCTACTAAGTCGTCTGAACATGACTCATAAAAATGAAGTTCTCTTGGCTCTAAACTGTGTGTGTGTTTACAGTAAAGGTTTTTTCCTAATTATATATTTCACATGTCTCGGCAAATTAGGCAAAATAGCCTAATCAGACCAATTTGGCAAATTACACAGTAAAGTGAATACTATTTTTATGATAAAGCTAATATTAATTACTTCAAATTGTACTAAATTTAGAAATGAAATCGAAAATTTATCATCTTAGTTATTAATATCAGTAAACATTGGCGGACCCAAGGGGGGGGGCGCCGCCGGCACGCGCCCCCTCCAACAGCCCAAATTTCTTTCATTTTCATAGGGTTTTGGAAGCAAACAATAAAAGGCGCCCTCTCCGATCACCTGAAGGCGCCGGGGCGCCCCCTCCAACGAGAAATCCTGGATCCGCCCCTGGTTATAATACTAAAATAGTATCAACTCATTTGCCTTCAAGGCCCTTACGTGACCACACATGATCTATTACCATTTAATTACAAGTTGATTACATTGCTTAGTTAAGGCTTTCAACACTATGAAAGGAGGCACAACAACAATAAATCCAAACTGACAGGGGGTAATTATTGGTCCCAAAGATGGACTCTGATGCAAAAAGACATGTAGGTTGTGTTTGCTATTGTTGCTTTTCCACTCTTTTTCACTGCAGAAAATGTCTGATTGATCTGGATGGATAACTATTTTGAGTACTGTGGCCTTCACGCTGGAATATTTTAGTATCTGCATGCGTCTTGAATACATTATCAGATGTGCAAATGACCACTCACTAACAACATTGCTGTTGCATTGTATTGCAAAATATTGTGTGACAAAAAAGTGAATTGCTTGATCTTGATCAATAAGAACGTAAAAGCGCGCATATGCGACGAAAGCTAACAAAGGCTACACACTAATTAATACGAGATAAACGTCGGGATCTGATTATTTGTAGAGAAAATAAACGCCGACAATTTTGTTATCTAATTTCCTGCAATAGTGCAAAAAATATACTGAAGGTGATTTTTGATCATAACGTTGACACCATATATCAGACAGGCGGTAATTCACACCTGTCATTCATTACATGTAAATCACTGCAAACATGCGAACACTTCCTGCCCGACTATTTGAACAGGGTGTAGGATGTAAATCTCGTAATAACGCAAGAGCTTCATTCAAATTCACAATGTCAACCGGAAGTCCCATTGACACAATGTTAAAAATGGTAAAAAATGCCATCCTAATTTCATTGCTGTAAATGGGAAATTATGGACCTAATATCCCTCACATCTGTCCTTTTTTCTTTGAGATGGAGACAAGAAACCATACAATCTGCCTACCAATTTTTATGTCTTCTCAGCCTTATTTTCAGCAATTATTACTTCACTTTTCTACACATTGATCCAAAAGTTCAACTTTGCGTCCATACATCATTATAAATTTGCATTAGGTTCTTGTGTCATTACGAGATTGACGTCCTACACACTGGAACATTTCCTGACCGTCTCACTAAAGTTAATTTCCGCCGCACATGATGGTCTGGAGAGATTACGCAATGGTTTTGTGCATTTATATCGAGAAAAATTATCCGTAAACCAAACATTATTGTCAGCTTGCATGGATCATATCGTGAGCCCCATAGCAGTTACATTACAAAATACCACAAGGAGCACAATTCCTGCAACATCAATTGATCTTTTATTTTAGATAAAACAATGTAGATCAGCTCCTGAAATTGCTATCAATTTGGAAGCTTACTGAACGAAAAATAGTACATAAAGTTTCACGCTGTGCTTTTGATGTGCTATTGTTCCAAAACTGCTAGGAATTTCATCCTCTGTACATTTACAAAATTTAGTGTTGCGATGTTCTGTTTTTGTGACTTTGGTCAAATATGTTCAGTTATTTTTTTAATCTTGTGGACACTAACACTCAGACAAAATGATCAACAAATACCATTTGTACCATTTTTGAAAAGAGGTGTGCATAGATTCTGATGTACTGAAGTCATTCAATTGTATACACAATCCTATTATATTTCAACATCAGATGAACATAAACAACACAAGATAAAAGAAATGCTTAATAAAATGATTGGTAGTCGGCAGATCATGAAATTCCTATTAAAAGTTAAGCGCCCTGCAACAATTAAATTTGCAGGTTAATGCTGTGCTAATGCTAAGCTAATGGCAGCGGGGCGCTTAACTTTTAATAGAAATTTTATGATCCGATTATTATGGACTACAAAGCAATTATGATTGAAAGGATAGATACAAATTGGATTCCGGTAATAATAGCACCAAATAACACTGTCTGGACTGGCGTAAATCAATAAAAGCTTCAAAGTAATGAAAAGGAGAAGTCGTAGCTGTCTCTTGAAATCTCAGGACTTTCAACTCAATATTAGCGAAGTAAAGCACCAGGTTGTTCTGTTCAAATATATGCAGTTTTAAAACCCAAGTAAGAGTTTAGCGATCGTACCCTACCGCTGTAATTTTAATTTAAGTGTTCGGCTCGGTGCTTGGTCCTGTTCAGTGGGTGAAATTCCTATCATTATAGAACAATAGTGCTTCAAAAGCACAACGTGAAATTCTTTCGTTCTCTCCTTTGTTCTCTTCATTTACAAAATAACAATTTACAAAATTTCAGGAGATGTAGCTGGCTGCCGCGGCTGAGTGGTAGCGCACTCCTTTGATGATTGGAATTCTGCCTGGGTTCGAGCACCGCTGCTGCCTGCCCTCCTCCACTTGCATGAGCTGGATAGCCAGAAGGTGAGCCTGCTGTATGCACATCTATACAGTGTATATACATCCCAATTAGTGGAAAAGGCACGTGTAGTACCAGACGTAACCTTTGGGATCACCATACACATGCAAGAAAGTGTGTTGGCATCCACCATGGCTTTAAAACCCATGGCAAGGTCACACATGGCAAGTCCAAAACAGGTTAATCAGTGGACCCTCCAATTGACCTTGGTCCGACAAAAATTTAAAATTATAAGGTCCCTGTTTTATATTTGATTTATGCCCCTGTGTTTTTGGAGATGATCTGTGGCTGCTGCATGTATGCTGCTTTAAAGACTGGGGGTGTGGTGATTGTTAAACGAGGTGATCGCTGCTGCCCTACTGGCAATAACCTGCGAACAACCTTTGCCTCAACAAAAAGAAATTTCCACTTAAAAAAAAGCAAGACAATCCGGTTATGCATCTTCTTTGACGTATGAATGAAAGTAAAACCGTGTAGCCTAACCTCTCCATTTCTCAAGATGACACTTTTATGAGAAAATGGATCTGCTTAGTGAATCATAAAACTGCTGTTCAAACCAAAGAACTGTAATATCATCTTCTCCATTAGCTACATCAGCTTAAAATGCGTCTTGTAGAAGTACAAGCATATTAGTTTGCTGAAGATAACTTTCTTGCCCTAATCTCTCACCATGTAGAAAGGGTTTGGGTTGCTTTGTGAAATCCCGGCAAGATTTTTTCTTTCCCAGTTTTAGGCTTATTTCTGTTCAATAGAGTTTTCTAGATAAAGAGTTTTAATATATATCAGCTTAATATTTTAGTGTTTTTACTTCTTTAGATTGAAACAGGACAAGACTTTTGTGATAAATTTACATTCAGGCACTGTTACTGATATAAAGTAGTGGAGGGTTTTTTTGCCACATCTGTCAGATCTGACAGATTTTGTCGGTCTGGTTACTTATTAATTTTAACTTAGATTTGAAAGACCATACAACAAGTACATTTTATTATAAATAAACGTTGTGACAAATAATATAATTGCCTTTTCAAACTACACAAGACTCACACACTGTCAATTACGATGTCTACCAAATCTGATAGATCTGTCAGATCTGACAGAAAACTAAATTATGTAAAATCTTTAGCAACCTAAAGAAACCTTATTGTTTCAAACTGTGAGTTTTCTGCCCGGTAACAACTACGTTTAGTGTTATACACAAACAGAAGAACGTCACAAAACACCCAATACATTTGTCACTCTATGGGGGTTTCGCGCAAGAAGGTACCGCTCTCTTTGCATGCTCCACAAGACATCAATGGAGATTCTCGATATTGTGACAGATATTTGGACCGCGCTCCTTCAAAATCAATACATTGGGTTCTCTATTGGCACGATAAGATTCTTAACAATCCCACGCCATGAATACGAAATAAATTTTGATTGGTTAGTTTCTCATAGATCTGCCACATCTCTTTGAAGTTTTTATTCTGCATTTCGATCAGGGTATGAAACATTAGATAAAAAATAAACATTATGTAGGTAACTGATGCAGGCAATACAGCAAAAATTAGCAAAGCTTATACCAGAAATTTTCCTGTTCTGCCTTGTTTTTTTTAGATACGTAATAATGTCATCAAAATCACATACCCTCATCTGACTGCAAGAATAAAACTCATGACTCATCGTACGGAAAATAGAATTCTGAATATTTTAAAGCAATCAGAATTTAAATGAAATATAGGTGATATTAATTTTATTCAGTTTCATAGGGTCTATGACATTTGATCGACTGCAATTTTATCGACTGGTACTTTTGAGTGCTCCGACTTCAGAGGAACAAACCATTTCCCTTTCTTGATCTTTGATAGACTGACTTTGATTTCTTGCACATTAGGATGACTTAATACAAAAGTAAATATACCATGTTGGGTGAATTAGCAGGATAATTCTTGTGCACAGTGTGATTGCCATAATTCTTAAATTTTAATCCCTACATATATTTTTTAATCCATAAGTGTTATCTAAATTTCCTTATTTCCTTTTGCCTTTTGCTATGATTTTTAGATTCATTTAGCAACATGAATTCATTGAAAGCAGGTGATCCCAATCCTGGGTTAGAGTCCCCTTTTATTTTTCTCTCTACTAAAGATGGCTTGAAAATTACTTACATGGGATACACATATGTGAAAGAAAATACACTTAAAAATGGAAACATCGAATTCAAATGTGATTATCCTAATAAACAATGTAAATCAGAAGATGAGGTGAGAATTTTTCAAGATTAGATTTGAAATTATTAATTATTATTTTACGTTATGCAAATTTCGTTTTTTCCTTTTAATTTATTACACTCTAAAGTTGGTATTAAATGTATTATTTTTGTTTTTGTTTAGGTAAAAATTAGTAGAGTTAGATTCAAAGAAAGTGCTGCAAAACACCCAACAGCATCTCTGACAGCACTGCTTAATGCTGAGGTCAGACCAAATATGCCAAAAGATGCAACAATTAAAAGAGCAGGTCAAAGGATAAGAAGAAAGAATTTCCCTGCTGAACCTACCACTGCACAGGACCTTAATTTAGAGGGAGAATGGCGACAGGTAAATTGAAAGGAGTGGATTATACTTGAAAATACATCAGAAGTGAATCCATGCATTATTCTTGCCACAAAAGCCAACATTTTGTTGTACCTAATGCAGAGCTGTGTGTGGTATGGAGATGGCACCTTTGATGTATCACCAAAGATATTTTATCTACTGTATACTGTGTAGTGTGCAGTGATGGGGAGAATTCTACCAATGACTTACTGCCTTCTTTCAAACAAAACAGCTGCTTCTTACAAACAAATCTTTGAAGCACTGAACACCAAAATGGGAGGATATTCTACTGTGCAGAAATTCAGGTCTGATTTTGAAAAGGCACCCATGTTGGAATTTTTAAACATGCATTCACATGGCACAGTTGAGCTCTGCTTCTTTCACTTTTCTCAAGCCAATTGGAGAAAGATTCATCAGCTGGGCTTGTCTCCCATTTATTTGGGAGATCACCAAATGAAGATTCAAATCAAGTGCTTCACTGCATTGGCCTTTGTTCCTCCAGAGGATGTACCTGAAACATTTCTTGAACTAAAGGATCATGTGGATGACATGGAATACCTTCAGGAGTTCGTAGCATACCTATATATACATATATATATATATATATATATATATCTATATTGGCAAATACCAGTCCAGACCTGTCCCAGAAGACCCAACAAAGCTTCAATTCAAGTGGAAAAAGCCTCTGTACTCTGCAAAGCTATGGAGTGTCTACACTAGAGTTCTTGAAGGGGAGCCCAGAACTACATGTATGTTAGAGGCCTTGCACAGAAGATTTGGCAGTATGATGAACAAATCTCATCCCAGTATCTGGCAGCTTTTGATAAGTTTACAAACTGAGCAGATTCATACTGAAACAGTAATTGACAAAATTATAGCTGGAGAACCATTGCCAAAACCAAACAAGGATCAAGAGAGAAAAAATCAAAGGCTACTTACAATTGTCCCAGCATACCATGACAGAAAAGAGAACATAATTGAATACCTGAAGGGATGCACTTACCACTTTGACTATTGAAAAACGTTAATAATTGAAAAGTAAACTTGATAGAACTAATCTTTAAGATAAAAGTATCAAATGTTCAGGGTGTTAAATGTTAAATAAACTAAACGAGAGAATTACCCGGGTAGGCCGGGTAAAATGTCTATCACGCATTGAATAACAATAACAAATGAAAAACGCAGTTTTCCTGTTAGGTATAAAAGTATTAAGTAGAAGAAGAGGGGGTCCATCCCCAACACTTCATCCCCAACACCTCATCCTCACCTGGGGGGGGGGGTCCCTCCCCAACCCCCCACCCCCCACCCCTCCTCCCTCCCCGGGGGGGGAGGGG
>JBCAUI010299964.1:0-48172 GCA_038406195.1 Haplosyllis anthogorgicola
AATATGTAATAAAGTTAAAATTTAAACCAAATCTTTGTTTCCTTTCAAGCGAATTGGTACATTATATGCTAGAGAACCAGATTAAACACATAAACATGAGTATAAGTGGTTAGACACATGTATTTTAAGTACAGAACCACACATATTATGTGTCTACACATGTGTTTTGGGTATCCTGAGTGCTAAAAGCCAAAACCGTAATTTTAACCGTTTGTTTGGTACCATTTGTGTCAGCAATTGTTCAAGTAAACGTTCAAGTTCCGTTCAAGTACAGAATTAACTGGTATCACTAACATGTCACTTTTGGGTTCCATGTGTAGATTTAACCAAATATGACTCCTTTTAAGTTCCGAGAAAAAAGTGTCATCTCATTCGACTGGTCTGTGGGAAATGTAACAGTATGATGTGAAAGATTTCAGTCTTCGGAAAAAAGAAACGTCACCCTTTTTCTCCAAAATAAAGATGTAATTGCTACATTTTAGAGTATCTTCAAATCGACAGTTGACGAGGTGGTGTAGAAGGTCAAACACTTTATCAGAACTTTTAATGAAGCTCCTGTCGAGCTGTGTTTATTGCCAAATAGCTTAATCCTACCTACAAACAGACATTAGTCACTATTTATCATATACTTCAGCAGACATTGGAAAGGATTTACTTATCTTAATAAATTAAGCCCCAGCATTGCCATCAACGCTATCTTTTTATCACAATTTATTTTTTGTTATTTTAGTTTTCTCTACTTCACATTATTTCAGTGATAACCATAATGGAATAGAAACACTTGAAAGTGCGATAAGGCCCAGTTAGTAAGCTCTGAAGCTTAACTCTGGGTCTGAAAAATGATAGGAATGGGCAGATAGCACGATAACTTTTCGCTCTTTATTCTAAATGAATGGGAGACAGTCACGCATAACGCTATGATTATTAGCTATAATGGTCAGTGGCAATTGTAATGACATTTATTCTGATTGAAATATTTCCAAAATCGATCTAAATAGCATCGCAGTGAAACATTTTGTAAAAAACTAATTTAGGATTGTAAGTAATTACATCGGTGCACTATGGTAGCATAGGTGATTTTGTTTTTATCTGATGGGCAAAGAATAAAAGTAATCATTGTGGTTCTTAATGCAGCGTGTCTTGAATACAGATAGGGTAAAATGTGAGGAGACTCAGTGAAAACATGTTTGTTTAGATAGAACATCTATTTAAGGACAGACCCATCTCAATCCCAAATGCAAACCGACAAGCCATGAGGATTGACTGCCGTACCCAGGCATATTTGAGAGGATAATTTTGACATTTGATTTTAATTTCTGTCAGATGTTTATCCGATTAAGGTTTGCCTTTCACCCTTGACTTGAATAGGTAAGGTCACCAAGACGTGAACCGAAGACCTGATCCTCATTGCGAAGAGAACTCTATTAACATTGAGAATATATCGTGTACAATTTGAAAGGGATTAACACCTATCTAATAAACTGTATTTACTCAGGAGTATTGTAGCTTCTTTCTAATTTCACAATGAATACTGCTTGTCACAAAGAATCTCTTTTTGCGTATCTTTCCCTGATTGCACTTTCCCGCATTACAATTATAAATATCAATACTTGTTATTTTCTACTGTTAATCTCGATACGCTGTCTCATCTTGATAATCAATATTATTGTAATAACAAAAATAAACTCATAATCAGATAAATAAACTGATATATATTTTTTTTTTGACAATTTTTCTTTCTGTTGTTATTGGGGATTATTTTTGATTGTGCACCTGTACATCAAATATTTCAAAGATAAATTTCTTTCCATGGGACAGAGCTTCACACATGAAAGACTTATCTGTCCCAGTATTGAAACAAATGAAGGCAACACCCGTTTGCAACATATTGTGACCAGTCTGTGTTCTACGTTTACAGGTGCAACCAGATACATTTTTATGTACATTTGTACACACCCATGTACTACCTGCCTGATGGGAAAGTTGATTTTTTTGGTGATATTTGTTTGGATAGGTAAGCCACTATACTAATACATTTTAGACATACTTAAATAACCATGGTCTTGTATTTTTTGTGTGCACATCGGTGTACTTGCGGAAATGAAAAGTTAAATTAAAAACTACTGACATGTGGTGCAGTTGTAAATGACATTAATTAGAAATCAATTTGAAGTCCATGTATCAGCTTTCTACCAAAATAATTTGATTACAGTAAATCTTTGCACGCCACTAGTTTTAATTTCGAACCATTGTGTAGGTATTAGCTATCGGATGGGTAGCGTTTCTCCATACCTGTAGTTTTAGTCATTAGAAAACGACTGCAATGCCAAAAGAAGTATACAATTAGAGATTGTCAATGGTAGTGTCAGCATTGCGTAGAGGGGAATCCGAAACCTGTACTGTCGCTTGCTCGCACATAGAGAAACATTATTTCCTGCCTCCCTATGGTTTCATTGTTTTGTACAATGGAGAGCAAGATTAGGATGTCATCCTATTCTCTTGTACATCCACACAATTACTGGGATCATCACAGGGATAATTTTGTCTTACCTTTGATGGTAACGTCATTTCGGTAATGAAAATCCATTTCTGTATTAAGAAGAGTGCATTTTCATTACAGTGATTACTCGGTAAGTAATGTGAGATGGACTCATATTATTGTAGTGGATGCTATTTTCAAGATTGAATCCAGGTTATACGTTCATTGGCTAACATTTTACATATTCAGCCAAAATCTGCTGCAAAGAAAACAAAAAAAAAACCCTGAAGAATTTCATGGTTTTACCTTTATTTGCGAAGGATAATTGTTAATTATTAGTAATCCAGTTTTACCATGGATCAGTAGCTAGTTATTTTTAGTTTATTGCCATGAAGTGATAAAGTGACAAGTATGTGAAGTAATAATAAAAGGTGCATTACAAGTTAATTGACCGAACTTCATCATATCTTTGGTGGTAAGATTAATAGTTACGTGTACAAGTATCATTTACATCTCTGGGGAAATTAACGTTATTTAATGTTCGCTGTCTTTCACAAAAGCAGTTGGGATATTAAATGAGCGTTTTACACTTTCTGCTTTTGCCACTACATAATGAAGACAATGAAACATTTTCGTTTAGCCTAGAGCATTGCCCTAAAGACTAATCCCCAACATGGGCTTATGACTTGCAGCAGCCAAATCTGCCATTAGGGGCAGCCAATAGGTCTGTTAATTAGGCTTGAATATGCTATCACCTGGCCACAGAAGAGTGCTCAGACGGCTTCCTTATATCATAGGTCACTCAACAAGAATACCTATAACTTCCACACCACTGAAGTATAAAAACAATATTATATCATTTTAGGTCATCGCTTTAGGTTTGTCTTGCCAAAAGTATCAAGGAACGGTGAATCTGACAACTGTGGGTGTTTTGTTTACAGATGTGAATAATGGTTTCTTTTCGTGCTTTTTGTTTGAAGTGCGTTTTAAGTGTGCATCATTCGTTCATAGATACCTATCTATATTTGGCTGAGTCCCTGAAGACTCGACTGACCTAAAAGCTTGTGCATGTATTTACAACGAGACTTGCATATTCCTGCAGGCATTACATGCAGGTCTGATACCTACATAGAGTGGCTGTCTCAAACTTTATGTGGGAGATGGACAGTTAAGTTCTTTGCTTTTGCTCTAAACCTACCTAAATGTCTGCTATCCTCTGGCAATATACTTTCTTGTAATCTTTGTAATATTGATGATTCCACGATGCTTGAAAATATACGCTTTATGGTACAGTTCAAAACTATAATGTGATACTTTCCGACACTTTGAAGATATCTATTCATTTGCAATTTATGTATCTCTTTTGAACTACCTAATTGCGTGGTCGTGAAATAAATAACTTTTCAGTGTTTAGTACTTTTTATCTCGGCACTTTTAACACTTTTTGTTAACGATACACATAATGTATCACCTAGTTTACATATATGTCTATTATGACTGCTATGGGACCCATATTAAATTTTGCTTGAAGCAACTATAGTATCTGTCGTCATTCAATGGGTTGTCGCAGAATTTGTAATGAAATGACTTAATTACCGACAAGTTATGGATTATAGCGAGTTTTTAATAGTTCTTTCATGCCTTGGAAACATTCGGCAATGCTATTATTATACAATACATATAGCCGAGAGCCAGTCTATAAAATTACTGGCAAGTTTCAGTAGTTTGGACAGCACCTCTCAACCCTCTGGTTGCAAAACATAAGTCCTCATTTCATTTTCTATCCATCAAAAGCGCATAAGTTTGTTTTTACCTCCCACTGTAAAATAATTGAAATGGGTTTTAATAACCAGTTGTTAACCAAACTTGACATTCTACTTTTTATTATAGAGATAGATTACCTGGTTACAAGGCACCACCCAGAATATGCGAAAACGTGTTTTTTGGAGTAGATTCCAGACATTATTTGCAAATAAATTGATGAAAATGCGCATTACGTTGGTGTTTGCGTTGTTAACGTTTTACACATGCACGTATTCCTGTAAGCAAAGGACGTACACTTTCATGCAATTATACATTCTATCAAAAATACTCAGAACTATTCAATAGCGCATACTTATCGTTATGATAAAATACAGAAGACTACTGCACACAAATTCAAAAGGTCCTGCTGTGATAAGTGATTGAGAATATTATTTATTAATATCTCTGCATGTATGTATAAATTTCAAATTGTAATGATCTGTGTCTTCAAAAATAGAATTTGATTAAATGTTTGTCCACTTCTACTCCAGAATTTTATTATAATGACAATGATTGAAAGTCAATTATTAAGTCATTAGTCTCATTAAATGGTCAAACGCTTCTTGTTGGTCAAGAATGCCTCTAACTACATGGTATTGTGAAAATGTCAGGTATTCAACAAACTTTTGTTCCCACACTTTGTTAGGTTAGAAATCATTTAGCCATTTCCTGCCTTCACCAAATGAATTAAAGTTGACTTTGCTCTTCAGTCCATGAATGCCTCCAATAAAATGTAATGTAATTTAAAATTCAAATTTAATTTTGGTCTGGATATGGGTTGTTAACTGTGGACCACACATGAACCAGATCCACTGTGTTCTAAAATTACATTAAACACGTTCTGGAGCTCCGGTTACCTTTGTTCTGAGAAAGCGGTCCAGATTTTATTGTATTGGGAATAAGGTTTTAAGCTGTTTCCTTTCGCTATATTTACCAAATACTCACTATTCAGACACCGAGCAATTAGTACAACACACTGAGTGACAGTTTTAAATGACCATGAATAGTATTATCAGGTTGGGTTACACCTTGAATACCTCCGCTTTACTTTTTTGCGTGTAAGAACAAATTACTTAACTGACCACTTTGTTGTGTTTGGCCAGTGAGTTCTAAATAGACCTTGAAATAATATTTGTGAGGGAGTTGTACAATTCCGCATTCGTTTTGCATGCTTGAAATGCAAACTATGCAAACAACCTGGGTAATAATGACTTGCCGTCGTGTGACAGCAAACCCCGCCCACTTGCCCATATTGTTTGCAAGTCGACAATAGAACTGACAAGCCGGAGTGAACCATAGCCTATCACATACATTGGTGTGATCACATGACTCGCATGTCATTTTAAAGACTTACTGATGGATGTAATGCAATCAAATGTGTGTAGTGAGCAACAGGGCTATGTAGTTGTCAGGATATACTGCCTGTAGTTGTACCTTTTGTAACACTATTTGAATTTGGACTTAGCTGCCATTAAAGGATTCTCATAACACCTTCATTCAGGTTGGTTTCCTAGCTTTAGTGATGTTAGTCTTTACTACATATGTAGGGAGGAATTGACAACTGTTAATGTGTAAATGTGAACTGCTGTAACGGGCAAGTGTCTAAATTAAAAGGTTATTTCACATATGACCAGGTATTGTGATTTCTAAATGTCTTCACTTATTATGCACGTGTTTACAACAACTACTAGTAACATTTAAAATATGTACAGCTAGTAATAATTAAGATATTGTATAATTTGTTGACTGACATTTAGTTGAAACTAATCGATATATTAAAAAAGAAATATGTTTCTGTTTTCAGGTAAATGTCACAGGTGATGATTGGTCTCGGTGATGGACAATTATAATGTTTCTATGACAATAACATGGAATGCAGGTCATCTTTGTGCAGATGATCAAAGACGTCGAAACATCTTGATGGTTTCTCCAATATCCAGGTGTGGTTAAACACATGTCAACTTCAAGTCATCACATCTGATCATTTAGAGGGACAATTTCAAGGCTTAATATGGATCTGAAGGTAGCACAAAGGTTAAGAACACTTGCTGCAGTAATTGGCTGTATTTACCTGCTACTCCTGCTGGCTGGAGTGACAGGTCAAGAAGAAACAGAGAATCAACTTCAGTATGTAATTAATGAGGAATCGAGACCCAATTTCTTTGTCGGTAATATACCCGAGGATGCCAATTTGCGAGATCAAGTGCCTTCTGATGCTTACAGTCAATTAACCTTCTCCATACTGTCCTCCAGTTCCCCACACGCTCATCACTTTTCGCTCGGTGAGACTGACGGCATACTGCGGATCGCTAGTAGAATTGACAGAGATAACGTGACATTTTGCTACCAAAAAGTGACGTGCGAGATCAAATTGGATGTAGCTGTTCAGCCCCGGGAATATTTCCAAATTATCAAGGTAACTGCAGTAGTTGAAGATATCAACGATAACCCTCCAGAGTTTCTCGAGTCCCATTTTCAGCGCAGCATAGCCGAAAACACGAGCCCTGGTGCTAGCTTTACAATACCGACTGCTGATGACCCTGATAGTCCTCGCAATGGTGTGAAACGTTATGAGCTTGTTTCTGGATCCAAGGAGTTCGAATTGAAGGTGACAAATAGCTCCGACGGCACCATGGACCTGCACTTAGTCCTGAGGGCAGAGGTGGATCGAGAACAAAGGGAATTGTATCGAGTTATAGTGGCTGCTTATGATGGAGGTGTGCCCCCAAACATGGGAACATTAACTGCTGATATTATCATCCAAGATGTTAATGATAACTACCCGGTCTTCGACAATGAAACCTATAATGTAGTTGTGTCAGAGAGTGTAGCTGTGAATCAAGTTGTTGTGCGGGTCCGTGCTAAAGACCCTGACATGGGACCCAACGGTCAAATTGTGTATAGTTTTGCTACAAAAACTCAGCAAAGATTTGGTCACCTCTTTGCCATTCACAACGCCTCAGGCGAAATTACCCTCAAACAAGCCCTTCGTTACCAAGATGGCTCTAGTTATACATTGTCAGTCACGGCCAGAGATAGAAACCCTGAATCATTGACTACGCTAGCAAAGGTCATAATTCACGTTGAGGATGTTAATGATAACGCACCACAAATCACCGTAAACGCCCTCACTAGTAGCGGATCGGTAGAAATTTCTGAAGGGGAGGAACCCGGGAGCTTGGTGGCCCACATATCGGTGGAGGATCCAGATTCTGGTCCTGGAGGTGAATTTTCGTGTCAAATAGATAGTCCAAAGTTTACCACGCAGCAGTTATACGGGGGAATTGAGTACAAGGTGGTAACATCCGATTATCTAGACCGAGAAGAAACTGATTCGTATGACCTAAATTTCGTCTGCAGTGATCATGGCATCCCTCCTATGATGTCCACAGCTCAAATCTCTGTTACAGTTCTAGATGAGAATGATAACGCTCCCGTGTTTTCGCAGCAAACGTACACTGCAATACTGAAGGAAAACAATGATATCGGGGCTTACATTACGACAGTCACAGCAACTGATCTTGATCTAATGCAGAATGGTGAAATAGAGTACAGAGCACTTGGAGACGCGAATTCTCTAATCACAGTTGACCCAATATCTGGAATCATCACTACAAGAGTTTCTTTTGACTATGAGAACAACCAGCGACTAGAGATTCCCATCATTGCGGTAGATCATGGAGAACCTGCACTCACTGGTACTGCTACGCTTTTATTGTCCTTCACAGATGAAGACGACAGTAAACCTGAGTTCACAAAACCACAGTTCACTTTTGAGATACCTGAGAACCAACCCATGGGAACGGAAGTGGGTCAGCTTACAGCGATAGATGCTGATTCGGTGCCGTATAATGATTTTACATACTTCCTGAGCCCGACGGAAGAAGCCTATAATAGCTTTGTCCTGGATGAACAAAACGGCAAATTATTTACGAAGAAATCCCTTGATAGAGAAACTGAGAGTCAGTATCATTTCGTGGTAAAAGCGGTCAGCAAAACCCTACCTTTGCGAACGAGTGAAACGACAGTGAATGTTCTGGTAATAGACATAAATGATCACTTCCCGTACTGTACTTTCCCTGCCATCAAGAATAATACGGCGTATATTGTGAAAACAATGGAACTTGGCGAGCGAATCACAGCTCTCAATTGTTCCGATGATGATCGTGGAGGCAATGCAGATCTCAAATTTCGTTTCTTGACAAATACTCAAGAGCACCTTTTCGGTATTGAAGAAAGAACTGGCGTTATTTTTGCCAAATCTGAATTCAAAGAAATTAAGGAAGAAACTTTTACAGTTATAGTTCAAGTTGGCGATTCTGCCAATCCACCAAAAACCATTGATGTTACCTTGAATTTAGTTGTTAACAAATCTATGTCAGATGCACCAATGATGACCAAGGCAAATCTTACGATCGTGGTATCAGTTGCTGTGTGTTCTGCAATATTGGTAATAATACTCATTGTGGCCATTGTACTGGTTATCAAAAGAAAGGATAGAAAGAGAAAATACGTTGATAAGAAGGTTTTAGTTGCTGCTGATGTCAAGAAGGCTAATATACCTGTCAGGATACCAGAAGATCACAGACAATCACCGGCAGGTCCAGACAGCACTGATGCTAGTAAAGGCGAGGCTTATACAAATGGTATTAGCCTTAACGATGAACAAAAGGGTTCAGCGACAAGACCAACGGCGCCAGCATACCCACAAGACCAAACTTACTCTGTCACCAACTATAACAAGGTGAGTTATCCTCGACTCTATTAGCAACACTAACTTCCCTATTTTCAAATTACTTGACATGTTTGCCGAAAATTGGGGTCATTTACTTAAATAGGCTAAATTTCCAACGCGGTGGCAATACCGCGAAGGGACTAGATTGAAAAGATAAGAAACATGCATTGGTTCATGCTATTTTAAACAAATGTTTATTGTAGAGGAACATCGAATTCGGATTGGTGTCTTCTCAAACAACTGTTACCGATGAAAAGTAAAAGATAGCAATTAGTTTGAATTGAAACATCAATAGAATATTTGATTCCAATACAAAGTCAATATCTTCATCTAGACTAATATTTAATTCAGTATCTCTGAAAGTAACAGCTGTGGATGTGCATTTAAAATTTAGAAAGACTAAAGCAACATATAGGTAATTTTCATCCAGGTGTTATTTACAAGTTCTTTAGAAACACATTTTAGTGTTGAAAAGAAGATGGTAGGTCTTAAATCTTGGTATGATCCTGAAATTTTTAGCACTTAAAATTGTTATGAAATGTGGCAAAGGTGAAATTGCCTGTCTTTACTTGACAGGGTTGTTAAAATCAAAGTGAAGAGAACTAGGTAAGGGTACACATTAGGTTTTGAATTCTAACAAAGCCTGCTGCCATATGATAGTTTGTTAACTCTCTTCTTGGAAAGATTTTTACAACAGACAAGGTCAAATCCCGATGATCCCTTTTCAGTAAGATGTTACAGTCGTGCTTGTTTTGCATGCCTAAATTCAGCTTTTAGCTCAAGACATCGAGGGAATTGTTTGATTGAGGACAACAAGGCTAGAGAAGGCATATGTGTACTCTTGGCGCTGCACCCTTTGGCCGCACTGGTGGGGTCGACAAGGTGACCTGAGAGTAAACTTTGGCTAAAATATTGAGTAACATGAGTAATGTACGAAACAAATATTTATATCATAGATACAGTTATATTGTGTAAGACAAGACCATAACAAAAGCCTTGGGATTTTTCATCCTGAGAAAGTGTGTATGATATGTAACGAACGGCATGTTACTCTTCAGTTGTATGTATTGTTGGCCATCAGGCTAATCTGGCTGTAATGATAGGAATGTTTTTGTTAGGACAAGCTACATTCTTTCCGATCTTTACACAACATGCATAACTTGCATCCCAATATGTACAAAGCAAAGTGTCTTACAAGTACACCGAGCCACATTAGTACAAAGCAACATGAAGTGGTTTCGGAGTGGTACATCGGCGGCAAGTATGTAATCAACAAAGTATCGTCACGAATAAATGCATTCCTCCTACACTATATTAACATGCCCACTGACTAACTGAACAATTGACTCTCAAACATTCCCGATTTTAATCAGATATGCTTTATTTGGGACTTTCCAAAGTATAGGATTCCCATGAAAAAAACAAACCAGAAAATGAAATGAGATTGTATCTGAGTGGTCATTTGATTCAACCTTACGGGAACAAATGTTGGTCAGAGCAGTTTTATTATTTTTGATTCGAATAGAGGCAAAGGATGTAGATTTTAAATGGCCTCTGTAAAAATCCTAACTATTTCTCCTTACACTTAGAATCATGTCATCCTTTTCATACTCTATTTAGGTGGCCCTGCACAGATTGGTAATTTTCACAAAAGTTCAATCAATTTTCCAAATAGTTTGTTTTGACATCTTAAGAGGTGAGCACAGGTACTTTTCTCAGCGGGGAAACAATTATCTCAACATTGTTCTTCGGTGGCCGCACATGGCTATTTCTCAAGATGTCCACTTAATTACAGCTTACATGGAAATATCCCCATTCCTCGAGATACTTGTTTTGACCTCCAGTAACAATCGAGGGGTCTGTGTTTTGCCTACTTCATGCAGGTGTTGATATGTGAGGTGTAACGTATCTCATTATGGTTAAACGTGTCATCCCATTTTAAGATATTCGTTAATAATTGGAGTACAATAGGATAATTAATTGAGACCACCCCATCTTTGTTTTGTATCATACCTGCCAGCAATTATCTCACTGGAATCCTTGTACTGTTTAGTCTTCTTTAATTGAACATAGACTATCTTTGTTTAATGGCACTGAACAGGAAGAACCAGTGTCATCTTAAATGAAGTAATTACCCTTGTATGTTCACCGTGTTCATACCGTTGACATAGAGATACATACGTTAAGGTACATTTCCTTTACAGATGAAATACACGAAAGAAAACATGGTGAACATCATGTTAACTGACGATATAAGTGAAATATCCCTGAAATTAAAGGATAAAGTGTCAATTGGATGATCCTTGATGATCAGCAAATAACCAGAAATGGCTATTATTCACTTTAGGCCCAGATACTTTACTTTCCTTAAACGTACATATATCAAAAGACAAGCCACTTAAGTCATACGGAGATATTTTCCCCATGAGTATAATAGATCAAGAGATAAGATGATGGTACCCCTATGCAAGTTAGTTTTTATGAACCTGACATTTTACAGCAACTCTCTAAATGGTCAATATCTTCAATATCTTTATGTACTACTGTCTTTGGTATATCCATTTCACTAATCTAGAGATCTACTGAATATCTAATGAAGATTCGTGGAAAGTTCGCTGATCATAATAAAGTCATTTAAGCAATTGAAGTAGTGAACTGAGACTTTTTGTGGCCGACTGACCTCTGATACAATTCATGAGACCTTTTTGAGGGTTCACCCTGAAAGAGGTTGAAATGGAGTATAATTATAACCTGTAACATCCTAACGTGCAATTGATGAGTCACTAAAGAACAAGAAGCTTTCTACACCACTTTTACACAAGAGAAGCCTTCTATGGAAAGTTTTATCAAAGGGTTTATTTAGCATGCCATAATTAAAGATATACTTTACTGCTGTATTTGCAGAGTAGCAATCCCAGCACCGTGAGTGCTTCTAAATACAGGATTGCTTGTCTGTTTATCATATGATGCCTTTTATGGGTGCCAAAAATCTGGGCTAGGTAATTTCTTGTCTGTAATTAAACGACTGGGATTCCCTACCCCACAAAGTTAAATTCAAAAATTCAGACCTCAATTTTATGGGTTAGACTTGCATTTAAATATTGCACAGATGCATATCATTATCAATATATGCTTTGATGTGTCGATTCCTGAATAAATTTAGACTTTGAATTAATTTTATATATCATTGTTCAAAATATTTTACAGAACCAAAATATCAAATTTGACGTGATTTGTCGGGACGTTTACATGAGACGTGAACCATTCTTCGTAATTCAGTGATCAACAATATGTAGTCCACAGCAAACTCAATTATGTTATTCCTGACTACATATTAATATATTTATTATGTGTCTTATTATGGTCAAATCTTTTATCATTGTACAAGATCAATGCGATACGCCGCCATTCATATGGAAAATTTATATGTCAATGATATATTTGATTTCTGTTAAATATTTTGAATTACCAAATTAGTTAATTTGGATTGTATTGGGCACCAATTATTTTGCAAGATTATAGCTTTATATTTGAAAACACCGCAGTGCTCTGTCTGTATAACATCAAATCAGTATCTAATTGAAAAATCTACTACTTGATATTATTTGGGTAATAATCTCTCAGGATACAGTGTAACCTTAAATTATCTTTTTGTGCCGTTTCCACAACACCAAAATGTACGGTGGTATTCCATGGGAACATGGATCCTTTGTTTACCCGTATAAAGACAAGGACTAATTTAGGACCAAATTTAGTAATAGAATAAGGATAATAGATGCAAGTGAGTAAGGCATATGCCCCGCCAGACATGTAACTATAGCCAACACGTCCACTAATGAAGTCTTTACACACCTGTAGATACACAAACAGGTATCACTTTCATCCTATCAAGCCCTATTAACTTTTAAAGTAATGTCTGACAGTAACCATTATGGATCAGTGGTCTGAACAAATTTTGGCCAAGCAGGTTGTGCCGTGAGAATAATTTGCTACTTTGAAATGTGTTCGTTTCATATTGTGTTAGTTATTAGAGTCATACTGTGCTCCGATCTATAGATCTTTTTTGTACCACCGACTGTTCCGAAGCCTTTAAGCGGAATGAGGTCTTCACAACAAATGCCTTAAATCCATCGGAAATGCCCAGAGTCGTGGTGGACCAGTGAATTATTTATGCACATCAATCAGTACAACGACCTGAGGTTGCATATGTGAATAAATGTTTTTAAACATTTTGTATAATTAGTATGGGCTAATCAATCACTGATGTAAATTTAAATGACTTTTCAAGTTCGGCTTTGAACCTGGGTCGAATGTCAAACTTAAGGATCCTACTTTTAACTTGTTAGTACCTATTAGTGCTTGTCATATACTTCATAGGTATGCCATTTAATTTTCGCTCACAAATGTAGCAAAATACCCGCAAGCGCAAAACGTAGCATAGCAGGAGTCTGATTAAATAAATTATTCAAATTAAATGTAATTTACCAACTGCTACAAATAGGAATTCAAATTTATGATCACGGAATGGGTAATGCGAAATGAACATGTTGTGTAAAGGAACATTTTGTTTGAGATCCTTTGGTGTAAATATGTATGCGACACATTCTTTCAGTTTTAATTACATCCAATTAATACTTCATTGTATTTTAATTAACACGCTAAAACATTTTTTCAGATTCCGTCGACTTACAATCACTATCTAGCGCGCAAACCGGACTCTTCCTCGGCAGGGAATGTGTACGGTGCAGAGGGACACAACTACAACATGAGTTACATGCAGGCGCAGGATCACAATAGTTCCTACTCATCCGCTGCTCCCTATGGTGGAGCCATGAAAAGTCCATATCATGAGCAACACAGTCATGGAAGCTTCGAAGACGGAGTTTGGGTGGGTGTATTTGTTGTTATACTTATTTTAAGTGATGTTTTCATGAGCCTGTTTATTTTACTTTAAATTTTCAAATTACATTAATCCTGAGTACAATTGATTATTTATTTTGAAGATGTCACGTAATCTACTCAAGCGTTGTAAACCAGATAAAGAAACAATTTTCTTTTTTTAGAAAATCTCTAAGAAAGGCTTCTTGACTGATCTCTTCAAGACCTAATTGTATCAAATGTCATGTAGATTTGAACTTAAAATTTCTTAAACTACTTACTTATCCATGGTGCCTTTTGCGTATTAGAAAGTTCAAGTATTAAAACTATTGGACCAGTCCCTCACAGAGACATCTAATGAATCATGATTTTGTTTTATGCAGCCGTTAGGAAACAGTAACTCCACGATCAAAGAATCGGACACAGAGAGCGTGCACTCCGCCTCGGCCAGTAACTCGGACAGCGGACGAGGTTCCAATGAAGATGCTGATTCCAGCCAACTTCATCATCCACAACAACACAATAACTCCAGAGGTAACATACTTCTCTATTCTGTCGAATAGCCAGCACACCTCAACAAAATATGGCCAGTAAAAGCCAGTAGGGTACAAAGTGTAACTTAAAAAGCGCGATTTTGTAACTAAACTTATGTGATGGTGTGCTGAACTGCAATGGTAAAGCATAGGAATTTTCTGCCGTACCACAATTGTGGCAGCACCTGAAGGGCCATAAATACAAGCTACACTTCGTACCCTCAACAAGCACGTTGACAATTTAAGCAACAACTCCTATTGTTTTTCTGTAATAAATTTACGCAATACCACAAAACATAAATATTTCTTTTTTATTTGACACATTTTAATCGGGAATTATTGACTTTTTTGTCCGGTTTTTCTTATTGATTATTGAAAGGTACGTGTGATGGCTTATCGCTATGGCAATCAGCTTATGAATGCTAATTACACACCAATGTCTTCATCGATCTCTTTACCAAACACAAAGCTAAACCATTTATTGTCATGTATCCAGTCTTAAGTAATGGACTGGTACTCTATTTAACTATTGTTCAGTAAAGTTTTGTTCATTGCTTCCGTTAGGCTAGTTCTATCATTGAATCAATACTAATTCCAACTAAATTGTAAACTCCGAAGACTGCTCGAACGATTTACCATGCATAAAGTACATATATCTGGAACAAAGTGTGACTATTAGGGGAAAAAAGCTGAAGCTCAGAGGGACTGGAAAAATCCAAGACCATTTTTACATGCATGTTTGAGAAACATTACATTTGGTCTGTTTATAATATCTGTTTGTACAATTGCGGTCTTTTAACACTCTTCAAACAATAATTTACTCACTTTGATTAAAAGTAAATTGAAAAGCATGTGATTTAAACCTATGATATCTATCACTTAAAAAATTACAAATCTGGAAACACGTAAAGTGTTTTTATATTTCATATTATGGTAACAACAGTGCGTGATAAACATTTTTAAAATAACTGTATTGTGCTGTTTCAGATGGTGTTGTACTCCACCCACATCTGCACTGGTCGAGACAGGAGCCTCCGGTGGTGCCCCCTTCCAACCGTCCCCCACTTCCGCCAACACGTCCCGTTAGACACTCTTCGTACAAGGATACGCTACAGCTGCATGGCAAAACGGGCGGAATCAGGGCCTTCCCTGAAAATCAGAGATACGGTGGCAGCTTCAGAGAAGAACCTTCACACAGACACTACAATCATCCGTATGGAAACATAGACTATCATAGAAAACACAATCAGTCTCCCAGAGTGTATCTACAGGACAATTATGACAGCGGTCCTAATGGAAGCAACAACAGACTAAACGCCAGAGACAGACCTGTACATTACATTACTGCCAGCCAAGTGTGATAGTAATGTTACAATTTGGTTCCAAACAATTAAATATTCTAGTCTTTCAAAACTGTTCCAGACGCATAATACAAAATGCACTGCCAAACTAACAATTATACCATGTTCAATATTTATCTGGTCACAACGTGCTTTTATTGAGACTAAGTGACAATCAGCATTAATGATACACACCACTGAAAAGAATCTCGCCATAAAGCACAGGCTGCAAATATTGTCTTTATACCTGAGATCACTTGTTTAAATTTGACTATGGAGAGTAAAGTACTTGAGCTGTGTGAGGTGTTTCTCGACCGTTAATTAGTGTGAGCACGGAGGTCTATGTTTCGGCAGGTAGGACAAGCACTTGGGCCACAGGAGTGCGGGGACAAACAGATGAACACAATTCCTTCTACAGGAAGATTTATGCAGGACAAACTCTCTTGAGGAACTTGGCACTAAGGGTCAAACTATTGAAGACAACAGGCCAGATGTATCACAAACATACCCAATTCAAAGACACGAAACTGAATAGATTTAAAGGTGAATCTGTCTTCTTTTTAAATACTTTTCAAGATAAGAGTGCACATCTAAATTTCTTTCTCTTCTGAATTGAGGATGTGAACCGTTAGATGCATATTTCATACATTCTTCAACGTAAAAACATTCAATTTCAATAAATTTAATCATGAAGCCTTAAATTAAATTAAATGTACACTAGTAAGTGTATTTACCAACCATTCAATTACTCACCTAGTTTCTTAGAAAACCCAATATTTACTTAAAGCACGAAAAATTTGATGTTAAATAGAATTTTGAATAAGATTTGGTTCGCCTTGGCATGATATTTACGGAAGATTTAACTACTTTTAAACACCATTTTTGGTGTATTAAATGCATACTTTACTGTTAGCAAGCATACATATTTGTGTAAGAAATGCTATTCCATATTCTGAACTACTTAATTCTATGTGCACTAGTCTTAAGATCAAATAATACCACCAATTTGTCCTTGTAACATTTTGTACAAACACTTTTGATATTTTAATGAAACACGCGGTATTTAATGTCAGTCGTTGTTTGACTTACAAAAAGAAATTATCCTTTGTGATACAAATTTTTGCAGAGTTGAATCTAACGGCGTGAAAGCTATTCTGTCAACTTCCTTTTGGACTGATACTCATATTGCCTTTGAAGTTTGAACTTCCAAAATTAAATTGAGACATTTTTGTCATTCCAGGTGCCATGTTTTTATTTGTTTAAGGGGTGCATCATTTGAGGATCAGGGTGATATGCATATCATTCTGTGTCAGTATGGAGAGGCCCATATGTGCCACCCTGTCCATGCCTCTTTATGTCTCATTAATATTCGCCTACATGCACTAGCATCCAGTTTCATCTATTTGAACTGCCGTATTTACCTCGAGAAAGTTTATATTTATTGACTGTTGAAAGAGTGGATTAAGGTGTTGGGTTGTGAAACCTGATCCGATGCACCATATTTAAGGGTCGTGAAGACTTCATTGTGGCCATCGCAACCACGAGCAAAAGTCCACAAGGAAACGAGGGTCTATCTCCCTGCCTCCAGTAAAAGCTTCACCTGTGGCAAATATCAACAATGAACGTCAATGACTGATAGACGAAGTTTATGTATTTGTTTACAGGGAAATATTTACTTAGCTTGTTTGCTGAAAAAGAATTAATCTGGTTATTTTTACGGAGGCATGCGAAGGATGATGGTCATGTCAAATCGTTGTTGATCTAGGAAAGAGCGGGGGTTCTAAGAATGATAGAACACTTTGTTACTTGTGTTTATCAATGGGATTGGCCTCTTACTTAAAGTCAGTTAAAATATTCTAATCTTTGACAAGGATTCAAGTAATGCCCCTTATTGTGTGCCAAGATTTCAAGTCCGAAAACGGTTAGACATGGTATTTTAGCGAAACAATCCTCGTGGAAAACACATGATAACCATCGATTTTTGTTGCTAATTCTAATTAGATCACAGTGAATAATTTGTGATACGAAAATAAAACCCACATTACATGATTTCAACATGACTTTTAGAATGTTTTTCTGGTGTAGTAAAGCTATAAAAACTAGGAGTATTTAACTTCATAGATGGATGGCTCGTGTGTAAAACCGTGAACCACACCTCAGAGCATTATTTCCTATCTTTATGGCTTACATCATGCAAATATTGAATGAAATTAATGCACGCATTGCATGATGGATTTTTGTATCAAATTAAATTGTTTTCGAGGTAAAAATACTCCTCCATATGGAAGTTCAGATCCAATGGTTTTTTGTAATTCGGGGGCATTTTATGAATCAAGTTTCATTTATAATTTTTACTGGTTGATAATGTGACATGGTATGACCACTGGGTACACATCGATTTTGCTATCGCTTTCAATGTGTTGCAGTCATCGGCAGTGACATTGAAGTTCATTTCCTTTCCTTGATATAATTATTGAATAGGTATGACGACATGTCAATGGCTTGATTTGTGACGAAGTGGTCGTGTTAAGTATACGGTGTTATTGTCCCAAGGGAAGCGATGTTTGTAAACCTTGGTCAATGCTGATGTAGTTTTGTCAAGAGAAATGGTCAAATAAGGTTAAAATGTCATTCGTATTGTGCCAATTTGGCCTTCAAATGTAGGAGCAAGTGACTTCCTTTACGACAATGAACGTGCATTAGTAGTTCATATTGCCTCGTAAGACCTCAGATTGTCTTACTCTAAGATGAAGTATTATTGACAACTTATTATTTTCACTGCAGGTGATTTAGCCATGAGGGTCACATGAATTTATGTATAGTTTATAAAGAAATATGATTCCTATAAGCCTCCTCACTCATTAAACTGTCTCATGCATTTCACTACTCGTGACATTGACATAAGCAATTCAGCAGTAAGAACTTAACTGTATTGGAGATATTCTTGATAATCTTATAATAATCTGTATGGTAAAATGATATTTATTAGCTTATATTTTTGTCGTACTTTACAATCATGAATTAACTTTGGCTGAGGTACAGAGTTTTAAATTTAAATTTTTTGAAAATTCCAGCGGCGAATCCCTTGGTGTATCAGTGTGAATAATCTCTGGGACTTTTTGCGACTAAACATCACCTGGTAAAATTACCTGTGACAATTATCCCCAGGTAGTAAGAATATTAGCATCAATAATAAGGAAATAAAACGTATAGACGACAACATCTGAGGTGGTCCCGTTACCGGAAGGGGGAATATAGAAGCGAGTCGTTGGAGACTGAAGGGCAGGGACGAGATTGAGGGATATAAATACTGATACACATACCCTTACATGGTCCCGGCAATTAGAAATAAGATTGAGATCTTAAGGAGGTGTTTGGACCACAACGTTGACTCCAAGAGTGTCAGTGTTGGTTCTGAGAGAGCAGTGAAAAGATTTCCTTTTGTCAAGTACAAGGTTATGGAATAGGACGCTGCGAAATGGAGATAACATTATCAGAACTATGTCCTTTCTTTTGCGTAGCTGTGTTATTCAGTCAAGTGCCACCAAACATATTTATGGCTCTAAATACTGTATTTGACATTCTTATTTGGAGGCCCAGGTTTTTGTTAGATGTGTTAGTTGTAAAGATAAATGTGTTATTTTATTACCCCCTCCCGATTGTTTGATGAAGAATGCGTCCGTCTCCCCGAGGCTACTTCTTTTCTCCCGGCACTGCCATCAAAATGTTCAAACTACTTGCAAATAAGCTTTAGATGAAGTCAAAACTTTCAGTGTGCACTAATAAAACAATTATGAACAAAAGAAATCTACATTTTGGAGAAGCTAGGAAATTCTAAACTTTTGTTGGTGAATTGTTTGTGGTTTTACAAGGAGAGATTGCCATCTTGTCTTGAATAGGTTGCACTTTAGTGCGAAACATTATTGCGTCTATTTCCTTATGAGGCAGAAATACGGTGAATTGTAAATTATAACACGAAAATGGTCAATGCATTAGTAAATTTACGATTCCTTTTGGCAGAAGAGCAATTATAATCGAATAATAAACAAATGTGACAACAATATTGTGTGAGTACGAAGCACAAAGTTGCAAGGTTGTAATTAACGGCGACCAGTTGAAAGACAATGTCACGAACTTTTATGAATTTGTCGCGCTCTGATAGCCATTCATGACCATCTCATTTGGTCATATTTATCTCATTACCCGTAGATGGCATTAACATTTATGACTATTTTACAACCTTTTCCCTTTAAAATAAATTGTCCAATCCATTCTCGCAAACAATACGAAAGATCCTATTATAATTTACAACAAGGCAGGCAGCTTGAGCAGCTGTTTACAGCATGTTTCGTATCTGGTGTCGTTATTGAATATGCAGTGGTGGTAATAAACTTAATAATGTTAATATGACTATTGTAATATTAGTTACGGTAACAGAAAAAGCATTGAAATTTAAAAGTGCACACGTATTATAACAGTGTTGCGTCATGTTTACACTCAGCATAAGGAAATTTGTATTTCACCGTAGGCTGAGTTTCAGTGAATCTGTACCCACTGTCTTAATTTTACTTCGTTGACACCTGCTTACCTTTAAGCATTGACTGACCACGACTAGACTCCGGTGGTCAGTTTGACATCTACAGTTAATATCCCTTTGATATGATTAGTTATAATTGGGTGACCAGTGGTGCAGATTATAGGTGCAGTCCGTACAAAGGTCGTATTACCTGAGGGAAAAGCCAGGTGCGGCCACTCAAAGACAAACCACTGGACATTCAAACCTTACACTTCGAAAATTACTTTAAATGAACCGTGATCCAGAAGGCTGATCAGGCCAATTGCAAAACTTTTAATTTCCTATGTAGTCAGAACTGTTTATAATTATTCCACGTCGGAGGTCTTTCTGAATAAAAAGTTATCAGTATTGTTTATAACCAGATGTTGTAGGAACATTGTAATCATATTACTCATGTGCTTAAACAGTTCTTTATAGAAAGGTATTAATATTCAAGATATAAGTTATCTCTATTTTGGGGATAAATGCTACTTGTCAAGTTGTCTGTATTTAACTTTTTCGGTTTTAATTATTGGCTGTCGTACTCATATTCGTGCCATATTAAAGTGGATGCAGGAAAATGGAGACGAATTGGTGTACTCGATTTACGAATCTTCGTGTGAAGCGTGTCTCGAGAATATTGATTGTAACCAAAGATTTGTTTAGGAAGGTACTGACACTTAGCAAATAACCAGGTGTTTGGATGAATTTAGGTTAATGTGTTACTGAAACCATTACACACCACAAAAGGAAAGTCCCATCCTACAGCCAAGTAAGATAAAGAAGTTTTCCTTGAAGCTATATTTGATGAAGACCCATCAATTGAGGAAGGGGCATGTCTTAGAGGTGTCTTTCAGAAGTAAAGGACTTCGCTGCAAAGTGAGCCTGAAATCTTTTTGTTAGCTAATTACAGTCTCGAAGGTCAGTTCTTTTCAAAAAATGTCAGGATGATTTAGTCTGATGGACCTGCTAGAGGGCTTTATGCGTTAAGATAGAGACGCCTTGACAGAATTGTTTTGATTATCACTACTGAATTGTTTGCTACCATAGTGTTATGGGTTCCTCCATTTTGGACTGAACAATGTTTGGTCAGGCAAGAATTCCAGTGAGCTGTCTTTAATGCTCATTTACTTTACTTAAGGTCGATAAGTACAGAGAGTCACCCGCCCTGCTAAAAGCGTTCCGTCACAAATTACAGCAAGATGCACTTAATAGAATGTACGTGGACCTGTCAGATGTGATGAGTCTTAAGTTGATCTAGTTTAACGGTGCAACGAGAATTATCTTTCAGCAAGTTCTTATCTGATGTAAAACGCAACCAAAATTATTCTTCCTACCGAGATAAGCTCACCTGCCTCCTTACCTGAGGTTTGAAAACAAACCAAAAAGGTTAGAAACTTAATACCATACCTTGGTGAGAAAACATAATGCTTTTAAGAGTACAACAATATCCAGCTAATTACTATTCCAGTCGATCGTCACTTCAGCAATGTCTGGAGAATTGAACCGCCTAAAATGGAGGCCAATTTTCCAACGTCCTTAGTTTTCCATTTGACTAAGTTACATAATTACATATTGTTATTGCTATTCATTTATCCAAAGCTAACAGGACCTGCAGAATTATATTTCAAAAATACATGTTTACTTCGACACACACTGAGGAAAGATAAAAGTTCCTAAAATTAGTTTAAAATCTACCGGTCCAAAACTTCACTTACAACGAATTTTACAATTTAAAACCTGACTAAATGTAGAAATATATTTTGCCTGCCAAAATTCTTTAAATATAATTTTCGTGAAAGCACAGTAGCGAGCCAGCCAGTGACATGGTAATTCTGATATATTAAGTGTAATATTGGCAGGTGCGCATCCTTAATGACTTAATAACCATTTATTTTTAAAGTTACACGGAAATCTGTAACGGTTGATATTATGTTACATGTAATACACCTTTATACAGACAGTAACCGCATTGATTTTCCATGTAACATATTGATTATATCAGCATGATACGGTGTACCTGAATAGCAGAGATCGGGTGTGTGTGCTCATCTCATTGTATCTAATGAGTAAATAGATCTGGTTTGTTACATGACCACGGATCTAATCAGGCGTACTGAAGCGCTACCACAAGAGCCCGTACAAGCTGTTCAATGCGAATATTAACCGAGAAAATTAGCCACATTTAACAGTAGACTTAGGGGTCAACAGACGGATGTGTAGTTTCTATGAATATGAATAGATCCTGTGGGTGGATTCGGGTGATAAAGGGTGTTACTCAATCGTGACTTGTCATAGGTTTCTACAAATAAGAGTTAATCAAGTGTGAGGCTTGTCTGTAACACACACTGATTGATCAGTGCATGGGGAGGGGGGGAGGAAGTGTGATGCAGCCTAAACAGTAACACTTAATCCACGCAATTTACAATTATTTAATTTGTACGTAACATTGTTATTCATTTAGATGTTTGGCATTTACATAAGGATTCAATGATTAGTTGTCTATTCAGAATGACACATTTGAAACGTTCCTGTTGGGAACAACAGAGAGGTTCCAGAAGAAAGAAATTGTATTTCACCGTTATTTTAACGTTATATTATTTTACTTTGTAGATTTTTCCGTCAAGGAGACGAGAAGAGGATTGGAATAAAAGAGGTGAAGTACTTCCAACATAGATATTGGCGTATGACCCAATTAAACCAATGTCTTCAAACCTGTTACACAGAAGAGTTAGAATAATGATGTACATAAACAAAGAATAGATGTAAATAATGGGGAAAGTGAGTCGATTATACGTATCAACATCACCCGCATTTACCATCAAACAAAAGTCAATAACGGAAATATTAGAGACCCTCGTGTTACTGAACGATGGAAAATCCATTTAAAGCTCCACACTTGTGAAACCAAAGTGACATTGTACCGACGACCGAAGCTAACCTGCAATAAGAAGTAAATTGCAGGAAGACCTTGCACTCAACACATCAACTTGCATGTTACGGAGGGTTATCAAGGATCAATGATGAGGAGGCTTAGTACAAAAAGACAATAGCAGTTATCGGTGATTGGAAACTTTGCTTACAATTGATCATAAGAAGGTCACATTGAGGTGAATTGACAAAAGTGATACACCAAACTTTGCCATCAAACATGATGATCATCTCTTGCCGACATGCAACGCTCGAATCAATTCTATTGTAAAGTAACCTTGTACTTAATCGAGCGTTGTCCTGCAAGATCATCTAAACTGATTTCTGAACCTGTGGTGCTATATTTGCTTAAACTGCATGAATCAATTTGTAAAAAGAACTGAATTTAGACTGCACGATTCTTCTCGGGAATGTTTTGCAGATTTCCAATAAAAATAAAACGTAGCACAGTACGACGACGTTAATGTCTGAACTCTGTCGTTTTTGTTCCAGCTGGTCTGGTAAGTTGAAATAAATGCTAAAACTAGAGTAGGATGTGTTTTTCTTTAACTTTATTAATACGGGCACATAACCTGATAGATAGGCGCAGAATTTCATTAATCCCCACTATAGAACATACAAAATTAACACCTTGGGATACAATACTAAAGTGTACGGTCCTGGAGAATGCGATACTTTAATATATAAATTTATTTTGCTACCTGAAAAAGTTTCTATGTATGTAGTAAGATTAGTTGACATATGCGACTTTGTTATTTGAACTTGACACTTTCTCAGAGGAGGTCTAAACAATCAACATTTAAGAACCGACTTTAAAGAAAATGGTCTTGACCATTTTGTCTGGCACAGGGGTATCTTTCCTGTAAGGGGGTTACTCAAACCCACCCCACCAAGTCACCCTCATATTTCACATAGATAAATAGTACCAACCTCCACGCTATTGAGAATCACTGGGCTCTATCATAATATTCTTTCAGTCAGTGTATACCCCATACCCGTCACCTCCTTACAGGTTTGACATCTTAATTATTGGGCGCATCCGCGAGCTTGGGGCGCATTAGAATCTCATAAATCTGAACCTATTTAGTTCTGGACACATTTCTAAATAGGGTTAAGTATCCCCGAGACTTTAGACTTTCCATCCCCTGGTTTCTTGTTTCCCAGGTAAACAGAATCCCGCTATGAAAATTATGACTGATGGACTTTTCAAACAACGTTTCTGTCTCCAACCGACGATTTTTCTACTTCGAATTCACAATTAATGCGATAATTGATGAAATAAGATCTTTTTTGAATTCATCTTGGCAAGACGATGTTCTAAGACTTTCACCTTGAGAAAGTGAATGCAGCCATTTAAATTAAAATTGTACATGCACTGGAATTCATAACGAAGGTCATTTAAAAAGTGAAGGGCGTAGTTCAGTGTCATTTAAGCTTGATGCAACTTTGGCTAGCACTTTGAACAACTTCTTTCTCAAGACTTTATTGTAGGTAGCAAACAAAATTTCTCTGAACAGAATGGTGATCGACCAAGACACATTGGTCTAGATTATTTACCTGAATAAAAAAAAACATTCAATAGACTAACATTTCAAAATCATAACGTCCCCTTATTTTTCTATCGTCGTGCCTTGATGTAAAGGAAGAAATTTAACCGAATATGAATTATACCTGCACTAAATAATCTTTGCACTTGAAAACTCACTACTAACATATAGTGGTGTGTACATAGGAGATTACTTCTCATGCAAAAACGTCCCAACCTTAACATGCAAAAGAGCAAGGTAACACATTTCAAACCTTTTAATTATTTGCTGAAAATTAATATATGTCAATCAACGCCGTGAAATAGCTGCTTTGATCCGCATTATGTAAGAAAGCATTATGCAAAAGCTACTATCTGGAGTATTTAGAGGTAATTTCATTGTGAAGTGACAAGTTGAATAGTTTGATGAGATGCGATGCGACAGTCCTACCCTCTGGAGGAAGCCCTGCGTGTTAACTATTCAAAGATATGTCAGCGTACATACACAAGCAACAGTGATGCGCCAATGTTCCTATACTTTACGGACTATTATTAAAGTTTCATCATACCAACGTAGTCATGCATTCATAATCCTTTAACTAGGTATAGACCGTTGCAAAATAGCTTGGTATTGAAATTGCATCGTCACTTTTCCGCGAAATACGTAAATGCAAAGCCCCGGCTTGATGTTAATGTAGCAACACTAAAATATCATTGATTTTGTCTGAATTTCGAAATATAATATCAGGCTGTAGTGACAACAAATATTCCATTGGGAATGCTTGTTATCCTATCAGTGTTATTGTGATATAATTCGTATGATATTCACAATGGGCATGGCATGTATTGCACCTCAGCACCGTTTATTTCATTGCATGCTCCATTTCATAATGAATGTTCGTCATCAATAAGTTAACAGAATGTCTGTCACAGTAATTCAAAAACTGCAGGGAAATTCAACTATTAGTCATTCCGAAAGAAGTGGTATAAATTTTTAATGAGCTGGAAAATAAATGAGTTTTAAATATTATTCTTCCTTATTTAAAACGCAAAGGTATGAATCTTTCTGTAAACAATGGGATGTAACAGAAAAAGTAGACAAACGCTGTTCACATTGCGGCCATGCCTTTAAGATGTATCTGTATGGAGAATGCTCATCACTAGTATTAACCAATCACGAGTGCAATATTTAGCAATGAACCAATTAGATAGACTGCAAGCATCAATTAATTGAGCTAAAAAAATTGAAGCTAACTGAGATACATACCAGAAGAACACAAAAGTAACTGCAGTTAACTAACTAACTAAGCATTCGCAGAAGGACACAATTTTAAGGGACAGTAAGGCAAAGGAAAACTAAAAATTAAAATATAGAGTCTGATTTGTACTGAACACATGAAAATCAAAGCTTCATACTCGAAAACTAAGGTTACATTTCACAAACGCTTTTGTAGTTTGTTATCGAGATCTCCAAAAACATAAAGACATTTCAAAAATTAGTTTGAAATGTCCGAACAAACTAAATCTGAACACATTGAAATAAGTCCGGCGTGTAACCAAACAAAGATATTCCGATGTTAAACATCTGAGCAAAATGTCTCATTTCCTACAGATGGAGCTTTGTCTCAAAATAAATTTCTTCAATGTAAATAAAACAACTGCGTTTAAGAAAGTGCAGATTCTTCCTACAATTGTATTGTATATACAATGATGATTGATAAATGTTTCATGACCAATTGTAATTAATCTGAAAGCAAATTGTCCAGGTGTGAAACATAATTCGCAACTAGGATTTCGGTTTTACAAACCTGAAAGAGACAGGAATGGTGCAAGAAGAAAACAGATACACTGTAAGCTTCACTTTCCCTAAATCGAGTCTTTGGTCCAATTGTTAATGAACGCGGACATCATAGAGAGATATGACCTGTACATGGACATTGAGAGATGCGCTTAAAGATGAAGGTTTTACTTTGCCTCCACCGATACTTGACCGTTCACTGGCCTGTCAGATAAGATTCAAGTAGCTTATTTGGGTGTGGAGATAGAAAGAGCTAATGAAAATGTTTCAAAACATCTCTGTTCTCCACTTGAAGACAAGACGGGTGAACATGTATGATATGTGTTTAACAAGGTCTCTATCAATCATATTTGGTAAACAAAATAATGGGTTGAATAAGATGTTAGTTATTAACGATGGACCAAAGGTCAGATAGATCTATATCTATTTTTCCCACATAAAACTGCTTTTTGGAGAGAAACAGAAAATGAGTTGCATAGGGTTCTTTTCACCAATATTTCTTTAAAGGAGAAAAATTGTGAAACTTTGATGAGTTATGTGGTTGTGCCACACCTCCAGGGTTTACTTTTGACAGCGCAGATTCATAAAGGACTTTGATGTATCACTTTGAAATATGCACTCTGGCACTCATTTCTGTACACTTTTGTATTGAATTGTACTTCACTGCCATGTAAACTCTTTAGCATTTTTTTGCTTTCTCATGATATGCCTTAATATGATTTTGCCATAAGGTAAACGATACTTTAAGGTTTGGTTTTTTTTCTGCATTTGCAAATGTCATGTTCTCTTAGCAACAACGTTTTGGAGGAAATAGTCTTTGGTGCATCGTCACTGAGCCCCGAGGACAGGACTGCACCCTTCTGAGTTGATGATGCCAAACTTACTTTGGTTTTACTTCCATCAAGAAAACTAGGCATATTTGGCACGAATCCAGTTTGGATCTGTTGGAAGTTCCCTTTGGGGTATTAAGACGAAAATTTTGGACTCTTTTCTTTGTTGTAAATTGTTGTATAAACGTACAGCAAAACTGCGCTTTAGTAGACATGGCAACTTGTAAGTTTACTTAAATCTCAATGGGTCTACGACAATTCGGAGAAACTCTCTATAGCGACAGGACTCATCATAGACTTGCCATTACAGCTCCATACAGTATGTCAACAGCCCATTTTACAGAATAAACTTTAGTTTAATTTTTCAATACACTTGAAAAATTAATCTTAATATTTAAAAAATAAATATGTATCTTAATCCATGTCTTAAATTTGATGTTCATAACTGTGGGTGCCAAATAGGAAATATAGGTGGCATCAATATAATTCTTACAAGAAATAAAGAGGGTATGTTGGTGCATAATACTGCCAAATATTAAGTCTGTATCATTAACTGCATGTCCAGAAGTAAGGTTCAAAGAAAAGGTAGACTACAATACTGCTGTCAATTTGAGAATAATGCTCACAGCAACATAATGTTTGCTAGGCTTTGAGATAGGACATAGATGCATATGTGTGTAAAATATGGAGTCTGTATGATTAATAGTGTGCCAAAATTATCACACTTTAATTTTCTACTAGAACAGTTCCCACAAACTGTTGTGTCCACATACTGTCGATGCACCAAGAGTCTTTCGACAAACAGTGTTTCGCCCAAGTCAATTATAGGTGTCAATGTCAATGTTACGTTTCGCCTATTGCTTCAGAAATGCACGCAAGTGGACATTCTTCTACGGTTTGTTATAAGAAGAAAATGAATTAATATGCGTATTAATAACAACATTCTAATTTCTTTCATAATTATTGCATGGATCGTATTTTATCTATTTGTGTGTAATTTCACCACACAAATTTACGTCAAAGTTTCAAATTATTTATTGCACGTAGTGGTACGAACTTGACATTGTATTCTTTGCTCGTATGGTGAAATATGTCGAATAAATCAGGTGCATTCTCGTGACTTTTCAAAGTAATTTTTGTGATATGGTTCAATCAATGGCAATTTCATATTTCTGTTAACGCTTCTACCCTCGGGGCAAATATCTCAGCAGACATGCCTTTGATCAATCTGTAACAATTTTGAAACACAATTACAGAAAAAGACAAGTTTCTAGTCCAAAATTATTGATGATACAATACTCTGTATGACATCAACTTAAATATACTTTAAATTGTCGAAATTCTGGACGCGGGGGTTTGAAGTTTCACTCATTTGTTCAAGCCAGCTAAATTAAGCTCTCTTTCAGTTCTTAGCTGAGTATGTGCTTGAATTTCCGTTTTGATGTGTCAAATCAAAAGTAAGTTTCCTGTTTCCGAACAAATTCTTTCCTTGTGTAAGCTCCTAGCAAAGCTGTTAAATACGTAAGTATTTTATTCCTTGTTTAGCTTTCTATACGAGAATAAAATCTTCAAGTTTTCTCTTACTTCCTATTACATAACCTGGAAGTCCTCCTACTTTGATATGTTACTAAGAGGCTTCAGCCATGTAAGGTAATTGATTAATGACCACATTAGTAAACCACGTGGAATTATTTGACTTTGACTAATCTGATTTCCATGACAGTTTTATGGCCTTGAACAATGACCCAATTTTGTCCTGTTTCATTCACGATTTAAATGGCTTACGATTTTATGACACACGTTATATAACTTGCATTACTCTGGTACGTCACTATTGTACTGAGTCTGAAACCAACGCGTGAAATGGATGGAAGTGATCGATCTGATCGATAGATATGTTTCGCCACTATTATTAGAATGGAAAAAAAATTATTTATTTTGGTTCACAACAGTATTTGAATTCTATTTTGGAATAAGTACGTAAAGATTCCTGATAAAAGTAAATAAACTAAAAGGAAAACAACTGTACAAAACGACCACGCAGTCCAATGAATTGATTTCTATAAAGACACAATTATGTACAATTTCTTGTCCATAGTATGGCATACAAAAACATTGTTTTTAAATCCAATAATTTTCAAGGATTGGTCACCTCCCTGCCATCTAATCTAACTCTTATAAATTTACATTGCGTATTTCTTCTGTGACACATTTTTCCTTAGCAATGGCTTCTAAAATAGGAATACATCACTCTTGTGGTTTTGATTACAAAATTGAAAAAGGACTTCAACTAAAGCTGACGACTTTAAAGGCAATATAATAATACATCCTTTGTAAATTGGTTTACATTTACTTTTACTTTGAACAATTGTCTGTCCGTGTG
The DNA here is from genome assembly GCA_038406195.1 of Haplosyllis anthogorgicola. Lineage (NCBI taxonomy): Eukaryota > Metazoa > Annelida > Polychaeta > Phyllodocida > Syllidae > Haplosyllis > Haplosyllis anthogorgicola. The sequence continues at coordinate 29,791 of JBCAUI010299964.1, forward strand.
TATGGGAAATTGTCTCTTTTGTTATTTACTGAAAGGATCGCAAGTGTCAGCTTTTCCTAAACGTTTTGATTAACGAGCTTCTAAGCACTCTCCATTAATATAGCTTTTCCCTTTCAATTATTTGTAAATCTAACTTCATGAAAGAGATCCCCTTGAATAAAGTTGATGTGATACGTACAAACAGATACGAGTTAAAAAGTTGATTTTTGACATTTGTGCACATTTGAATACTTTGTGATGACTATCATCTTCAAAAAGCAACAAAAGCCTTCATTGATTCAAACTTTGACTAGCCATGGGAAAACTAAGCACACTTTTCAAGATCTCTAATTTATAAATATGGCCAGAAATGAAAAACATAAAACAGCAAACATTTAATGGATAATCTTGATATCATCAGGTGTATACTTGAAATTCTAAGTGGGGCTATGACATGTGTGCTTCAATTAGGTCTTTATTCGACGGAGATAAATTGTTTTTCTCTGGCAATGTTAGGGACTAGATTTGTAAGATGATAGGGGATTTTGGACTATTTTGTCTCTGTGCATGGTTGAGAAGTGTAGGATAAAGTAACCAGTGGTCCTTTGACCCCCAGGTAGAACGTATCCCCTGGGGCAATGTACTGACAGGGGTAAAACCGTGACAGTCTACTTACAAAGGTTTCCCTTAGCACTCTCTCCAATCATAAATTTTCTCTAACTTAATATGTTTTCAACCTTTCTTAACGTTAATTTTCAAAAGAACAAAGAGAGGGTAAAGGGACAAAGTTCTGCTTCTTACTTAGTATTGATACTCTTTTAATTTTGTTAACTGGTCAAGATAAATCCAAGAGAGTCGATCCAAATTGATTAAAATATCCAAGTAACATAACACTAACTAAAATTACCCATGTGTATTATGTAACATTACGCTGTCCATACTTCGTTCCATGGCTTCATTTCATTTAAAGATACACATATATGTCTGTGGAAGAAATAAGTGTCTTTGATATGAATTTCCGTTCATTTAACGTACATTAAAACACAAAACAGGAATAGAAACCTAAGTAATCTTAATGCTCAGTGTATTACACCTTTTTCGAAGATAAGAATCACTGCACTGCCATCTGTATAAGAAAAATCACAGCTTGCTAAGTTTACAGCTTTGAACTACTATAAAATGTTTCCGAGACATGCCTTTGGGACAAAACGAGTGTACCAACCTGCCAAGTATTGGGTGATCATAAAACATAAGAATATTACAACACCTTGATGATGAAGCCATTATGGTAACTCTTGATGATGAAGCCATTATGGTAACTCTTTTACATCAACGTGCTAAACATAGAAAATGGGACGTCATTTGGTTGCAAATGGGAGTATCATTAAAGTCTATTATGTCAATTGATAGTTTTGGTTATAGCCCTAATTTGAAGGTGATCCAGGTACAAACTATAGACGTTTATATTCCAACATACACCTTGGGACTGCCCGTATTCTCCTGTAGTTTCAGCCCCAGGGTGTCTACACTCTGCTGCTCCCTGTGGCCTGCAGTTCCTCACAGGTGAAAATTGCCCAAATGGTGCAAAGGTGAAAATTGTAGGTCAAATGACATGGCAGGACTCTTGCTAACGACCCATAAACGACAAGTCAAAATTAGCTGCCTATTGTAGTTTTACACACGTTTGCTGTGACCATACATCTGTCTGGTTCAACATGCCGAAATCTTTTCAGACTTTTTGCATAACATGACCATAAAATGCAGATACGTTTGTCATATTGAAAAAAGACCCATAAAATGAAAACAAGTTTCGTATTCCTACAATGGCACCTGTTCAAACGTAATATTAGGATTGAATGTTACATGGTTTGCAGAAAGTTTATTTGAAAATTACCAAAGAGATAATGTTCCCAACAATAGCAATAAGACAGAATAGGTATTTGACTGCATTGGAAAAAAAATCATATTCCAAAATAAATAAGTAAAATAACAAAAATAAAATCACGAGAAACAAGATCAGACTGAAACTGGCACAAAGGCAAATTATTAAAATTATCGAAGTCGACTTGGCAGCATCTACTGAAATTCTTACCAGACTATCAAAAATAGGTCATGCTAACAAGTTGATCTCAAGCAGAACTTTAACATAACTTTTCTTTTAAATTGCCCACAAAAAAATTGGTGTAGGACACAAGGTTTATTTGATAATGTGTATGGAAACACGTTGGTTGAAACTTGATATGTGGACACTTATGTTGATGACATCTTTTGGGTTTTGGGTTGAGATGTCACTCTAGGGGAACCCAACTGAAGCGGACAGGGTAATTAACACCCCTCTCCCCACCTGGCTCGGTACCTTTACCTTTAGACATTCACCTCTCCTCTGCATTGTCGCCTCTCTTGTCATTTTTCATTTTGCCTATAGAGGGCAATATCTGCTTGGTTTCACTAATTTCATGCATAACGTATCATTCTTTGTTATGTGAGCGGGTCAGACATTTGAGAGAGCCTAAATGCTAGTAGTATCTTGGGTCAGACTCCTCCCACTGCTCGCAAGACAGGGTAATAAAGGAGAGCAGCAGCTTCACTCCACACTTGCCTTAAGCAGGTGTGATAAAAGTACAGTCAGTACTAGTCAGACCTCCAGGCAGTCAACAGGGTGTTGTTCACTGGCCTATGTTGGGAACACTATACTCAGTTTGAGTCTTAAGGACATGCAGAGATAGTGTATGTTAACTGTGAGACAGGGTGGGTACACTGATCATCTGGGCAGTGTTGCCGACAGTCTCTAAACATATTAAGTAACAAGAGGACCTTTGTAGCCGTGGTGCCGGGGGCACAGGGACAAAGAATCTCCTGCTTGTTAAGTACTGACTGGATATTTGAAGATTGGAAGATGCATACTCTTCTTAGAGTGTGCACTATATAAACTTGTGTATTGGATTATATACAACATATATCTATATGATTAATAAACATTTAGTATAAACATCTTAACTTGTTGTCACTGGTTAAAAGCACCGTTCAGCCATCTAGTGACATTCCTTGGACATACACAACAAGAATAAAAGGAGAAGTACTAACCAACATCACGTAGCAGGATAGTTTAAGACACAATAAGTGTCTTCACAACAATAGAACAATAGTATAAATAGTAAGAAGACCGCTCAATTATCACGAGCGGCATTCCCTCTGGTTTTAGCTTCTTTCCCATTTTTGTTAAATTACCATAAAGATTTTTCGACGAATCTGCGCCTATTTGCTCTTGACGTGTTCAACTTAAGAAAACTTATTTTCTCATCTCCCTTTAGGAAGTTGATGTGACGGATTACGTGGAGAGCAACGAGTGGATTTTAACGGGCCATCCTGCCATCAGAAATGTCAAGTATTATCCGTGTTGCGAAGAACCTTACCCAGACTTGACGTTTTCTATCAGGTACTAAAATCTAAAATGCTGTGGAATTTGTTCTTTCTCCTTGAAAAAATGTTTCATTCTCGTATCAAAGACATAGGCAAAATTGTCTCATCTCACGCAATATGCATAATTTTTTTTAATGTTATCATTTGTAACCTTTGTATCTTTGACATTTTACAAGAAATTGCACTTTGTACTGTTATTAGCAAAGAGTGACTATGTGTATCCGCCTAATTAGTGTAATTCATCGACATTCGTTAAAACACGATTGATGTTTGAACACATAACACATGACATTTTCTGAGGAGAATGTCACCAAATAATTATGTATTTAAACTTTTATCGTTTGCAGTAGATCTTTTATAATTATTTGTCAACAGAATGAATACAATGCGCACACACTGATCTGTTTTCTATTTTCAATTTTATTCAGCATGAAGAGAATCGGGGTGTTTTACAGTTATATATTGATATTACCCTGTGTGTTGCTGTCCTTCCTAACACTCGTTATCTTCTGGTTGCCGCCGGAATCATCAGCCAAGATGATTTTAGGTAAATGAGTTTTATTCTTTGAATCAACAACTCATACGAGAAACTAATGTATTTATTCAAAATGTAAAACAGTACCATTTCTGCGTCTAGACTTGCAGATTATAATCAATACATTTTAGCGCTTAGGAACAACTAAAAAATTACTTGTTCTTTCACCTAACAGGGATGAACATTTTTGTGGCTTTTTTCCTTCTATTGAGGATTTTGGCAAGTTCAACCCCGCCTGCCTCTTCGTCAATACCACTGCTGGGTGAGCCTTACGACATTCATGAATAATTTATGTCAATTTACTTTGATCTGAAAGGCAGCAAAGTAGATACAAAGTATTTTTCCATTGGCATAACACCTGGTGCCTTTTTACCGCTTTTGATACAGATAAATAAGAAAGCTACTAAGAAAGTATTGTATTTTTATTTTAGGTGCATATTTCTGCCTCAACATGATACTTATAACTCTGTCCACCTTCCTGTCTGTGATCGTCATCAACCTGTACTTCAGGGGAGACAAGAAATCCAAAGTTCCCCTGTGGTTACGCAGGGTATTGTATAACTTACTCTATGTTGCTATTCATAAATACGACAAATGAACATTTATTTGCAATCCTGGGCAGTATTTTGAATCTTACTGATACTCAGTTATTTTAATACCATTAATGTATTGCATCACTTATTATGTATTTTATTTTCCGTGTGTTCACTTTTAGTGACACATCATTTTGACATGTCGTTCTAAACAATTTCCAACCGCAAAAAAACGATTATTAAAACCAACACAAACCAGCTGCAGTTATGTTATTTAAACAGAAAAAAAAAATTCGGAACATGGAACGAACACAATCTAACTTACGGTGTTTTGGGGTTTTAGATTTTCATCGAAGGATTGGCCAGAGTATTCTTCATGCATGGTGACTTTCCCAAAGACGTCAAACCAGAAAGGAGAATTAGGCAGAAGCACCAGACGCATACTGTCATTACTGAGACCAGCCTACCCAACTCCGTAGGCGGTGGCAGCAGAAAATACAAAGAAAAACGCAAAATTAAATCGCCAGTGCTGTCATATAATAAATGGGAGCCTCCCACAATGAACAGCCATGGACGAAGTGAGAGCCCTATGGCCTCGCGTTATGAAACCCCTGATCGTTCTCCATTACATCAGGTAGCTCTAGAGACTGAAGTTAAAGATGTGAGGCGCGCACTAAGGGCCTTTATGACCAGACTGCAGGAAAAGGATGCCGCAGCTAAAATGTTGCGCGATTGGAGAATTGTAGCTCTCGTGCTAGACAGATTATTCTTTTTTATGTATTTAGCTACAATAATTGTCTCCCTCATTACAATGTTCCCGGCTACGTAGTGCAGACGTGTTTGTGTGTATAAAATGTACAAAAAATGTGTAAGTGTCATCAGACTATCGAATCGGTCCGCCACATATGTCACTACTGCCTTCACTCTCTTGGTCCACCACATACAAATTTTAATATTTTCCTTTTATTTTAAAACCAATTGCCTTATCATGTAAATAAGCATACAGTACATGATAGCACTATAAATGGTATCATATGATTGCAGAAACAATTTCCAGTGACTAGCAGTGTTTGAGCAATAGAGGCCTGATTTTTCTAAAAATTGGATCACTAATTCTCTTATGTTGTTAAACATTGTAACTTGTTTTTCCAACCATATGGTACCTTTCATAGCTCTCTAATGTACTGAATAGTTTATTTAAGTGAGTAGGTCATTAGTTTAAAACAAAATGAATACAATGTAAACAAATATTCCGCCATATAAATGTTGCCATTTCTACTATTTTATGTTTATTCCACCACACAAAAAATTGTATGGTGTATCTTATATTTGGACACATGTGGTGGACCATGTGGTTTTTGTGTGGAAATAGAGAGCAGTTGTGATATTTATGGCAGATCGATTCGATAGTCTGGTGTCATAGTATAAAGCAATATGCTCTCTATTTAACGAAAACTGTCGCCTCAGTGAAAGTAAACACACACACAGACTATCGTTCATGTCTGCAGAAACATAGGACAAAATACGTATCATGTACTGAAAGCTAGCGCTCCTGTTCACACGTTTTGAGAACAACTATTCTGGATGTGTTTAATGTAAAATAGTGGAAAACAGATCTTATAATTAAAACCATGGTCTGTCGCAACTTAATTGCGATATTTATCTTGACTGTGGTTTCTGTGAGCTTCAAGCGTAGATATGCGATAAATATCTATAATATATAACGTGTAACAAAAATAAAAGCACGGCCACAATAGTGTAAAAGCTTGAAATTCCACCAGATGCACATCATATTTTTCGAATCACTGAACTTTCTCCATATATTTTCGTAGATTATTACAAAAATTTGATTAGAAGCTTACAAGAAAAGAAGCAATAAATAGCTTCTTATAATCTACTTAACTAATATTACGTATTCACGTAACTAGGTTATCATTTGTAGACGAGCGCATAATTTGATAAAACACAGACAAGTAACTGCTGTTGTTTTATTAGTAAGAAACTGCAAACCTTATTGAAGTATCTTGCTGTAACATTTATTCTCCATATGTATGTAGCACCACAAATATTCAGTATAATATCGAATGCTGTTTCAAGCAAACAAATTCGTACAAAACACAAAATAAATTATTATTGAGAAAAAAATAAAGAAATTCGTAATAGTTGCATCAAAGCCAATGACAGAAGACATAGAAAACATCTGTGCCGTATACCCTTTTGTATTTGATTTTTACCCTTTAGTACTTTAGCAACTTGAACATTTTCACACTGATCGTTAATTTTGGGTACGAACTGCAAAACTAACATGAGTACATCTGTGTACATGTACAGCCCACCGGAGCAAAACGCCGCGTACCAGAAGTTCGTACTCGACCAATATATAGTATCACTAACATATCACAACGTATCTGTATAACACTACACACAACTGTGACACAGGTGGTAGACTACTCGACATAAGAATTAACAAAACATTCTTTAGTATCATAATTATAATTGATTTTTTAGTCCTAAAACAAAAATTCTAGGATCAAGTACCTGCAAAATACTCCATATGTACAGTAATCTCATCAACATAGAATAAATAATCGGTTTCCAGGCTAAATTCTGTAGATCTTAGGTCATTACAAAATAACATCTGTTTCATCTACATGTTCCCCAAGGATAACAAGTGTACTACATTGTATAATCGGAATATTACTTCAAAATTACGGCAGTCACATTCTGATTAAATGAGCTTTTTTCAGGAACCAAAACAAGAGAATTTTGTGATCAGACTTTTCGTTTAACTGTAGAGACACAGTGCAACCTGTAATTTACGACAACTGAGTTTTACGACCACCTGCCATTTGTAACCAGGTATTACAGAACCTAAATGATAATTTCCATTCAAATCAACCTGTTTTAAGACCGCCCGTTATTTACGACTATAAAAATCGTTCCAGAGGGAGGTCGTAAATGGCAGGTTTCGCTGTTAAAAGACTGACTGAAGTAAATAAAATATAATTTGCGATGCGGAAACAGGGGTTATTTTTAGATGACCTTAGTAGAAAACTTGACGATTGTTCCATTAATTTTAAGTTAAAGATTTCTTATGCGTGGCACCCGAGCAGCTAATGCGGCCAGCAATTCTAAACAGGAGTGCTAATATTATGACGCTATTCCTGCAGGTTTTTATGTTTTAAACCTCTAACAAAAAAGATGCTCTTTAGTATATGCTACATACCATAAATGTGTACAAAAAGCATAAATAAATATATTGAAATGTATACATGAGTTCGTTTGTTTGTTTTTATAAAATATCTTTACAGCATATATTTTATTTGTTCGTTTTATAAAATATCTCGGTATACAGTTAACAGAACAAAGTTATGTAAAATTGTAATGAACACAATAGCATGAATTAACTCAGCATTTCATGTCAAATTCTACTTACATGTACTTGGTGCATTACGTTTCCCGCTGTTTTCAATATTTTTGTAATCTAATAATCATAATAGTCTGACCTAAACATGTGATATCAGCGCCCGATACATCAAGACATGATCATGTATATCAGTCTGCATCATAATGCTTCAATCGTTATCAATCTTTAATAACAAGTTATAACTAATCGATTTTCTTTCATGTGCAATACAAATTCCACATTTCACCCCATTATAAATAGACAATAAAGTGGTATTGAAATTTGAAGTACAAATAATATTTACACAATGTAAGTGGCATTCACAACACAACCAAGCAAAAGAGTCACATTGAGTAACAATACGATATGATCAATTTGTATGCTTGGTTATACCCTTCTGAACAAAGTGAAGGTAATTGATGTAGAAACGATAAGAGCCTCTTAAAAGTGGTTTGATCTTATTTGGAAGCAGTTTTAAAACTGTTTGCGATGGTAAAATCACCGCATTTATGGTGAAGATGAGACAAAAATCAGGATTTTATTTAGATTCAAAATTTGAAGGAATACGAACCCATCTACATGTACAAAACGATCAATGTTGTTTGCTCCAGGAGTTCTATCGGGTTTTGATTATCAAGTTAAATTCTTTGTTCAAGACTAAATATGTTAATCTTAATATGTTACGTATATACATTAAAAATCAGTATAGTGAATCTCTTTGCGCCAGCAAAATTTCATAGTAAATGGCAGTGAGCACAACTGCGGTCCATGGATAATTAGGCGAAGGGTTTTTTCTCGTTGGTTAGAATACATTTCACTGACTTAAATTTTCAACGAGGTGAAAAGTAACCAATTTAAGGGTGACAACTGCTTACTACATGAATATATTCCATCTATTCCAGATCTAGTAAATTCTATTATCTGTTATTATGTGCGACATACATTTCACAATTTTTTCACTGTGCAAAACACGGGTTCCATCTAGTAACATTAAAAATGTCAATTCAGTATCATGAAATGATCGTGTAATGTCATCAAATGTTGTAATGTACAGAAATATTTTTCTGTATTTGGTTTTGATCTTTTGAAATTGAAAAAAAACCCTTCGCCTTACATGTGATTTCATAATAATTTTCCATAATTTGCGTAAAAAATTATTTAATCAATTGAGAACAAATATAATTGTCCTTGAACAAGTGTAATATAGTTGATATTTGATGACGATTTCAATGCGTTCCGTGAAGCAATGATGCTGCAATTCTTGCACGCTATTGCGAAGCGTTACAGAACCTTCTCAGAAGTTATATTCCGATCTAGATGTTTCTTTATTGCACAAAAGTGATTACTAATTTCAATACCATTGTGAAATAATTAATCTTGAATATTCTCACACAGCCCTATATAAGTGTGAGTGTGTCAATGTATTGTAAGTAGTATTTTTGGTTGTATTTTGGTGATGTAATGATGTACTCTTGGAACCAGTAATAAATCATTTTCAAGCAGGATTCAGTGTTTATTATGATGTCAAAATTAGTAAAGAGATGTTCCTATCGACTTAGGGGAGGAACTCGCACGATATTACACAAGTGAATATGCACATACAAAGGCATGGTGAGATCAAAATTGTTAACGATATTAAGTAGCATGATATTAATACTGATACAATACGGTGCCAAACCTAAACGTGTTAATAAGTTCGTCACTAGGAAAAGATTGACGGTACACATTCAAATTAAACACATTAATTCAGTTGAGTAATGAAAAATACATAGCAGAAAACAGTAAAACCAACAACTTGTCTCGCAGTCAATGCACATTGTTACTCATTGAAAACATATAGATCATACCTACATAATATCATAATATTCTATCAGAGTCTAACCTTCTTTCAAGTGGAACAGCGAAACACTGGCTCTTACTGAACACATCAAAGTTTCTGGCTCTTACTGAACACATCAAAGTTTCCCAAGTATCACATCTTTTGTATAAGTTCAACGAAGTTGATGTAATTTTTGATGTAACACCAGAGTAACACGTTTTATTAATGAATACGATGATTCTTGGTCACATTCCGAGTTTGTGCTCATGAGGGGCTTGTGTGTCGCCTAAATAAATAAAAAGTTACAGTGATACAAAATTATGTAAATCCATAAAACGTAACATTAATCCAGTTATTGATTCTCATAGATAAATTTTCTTACCATTCATATCACATGATTTGATATAGCAGATAATGTTCGTCCAGAAGAATCCAGCAGTTGCGACATAGATCGCTTTGTAGCGAGTTGGAACCAGTTTGAAATTTGCACATTGTACAATGGGCCAAAATACGCAGCCGGTCTGCAAATAACAATAAAATTAACAAAAGTAACAATGCTTCAAAGCAACAACGAGACAACCTGTCGGTTACAGCCTCGCTCTACATAGTCAAATACATGACTATATCAAGAATAACCAGCCTAACTATACAACAGGTCTTAAAGCAGATTTTTACATAGATACCCCATCTAAAGTAAAAAATTTTGGCCGTTTAGGTCTTAAAGTGCATTAAAAGTGACAATTTAGTCAATAAAGTCAATTTAAGACCTCCCTCAACTCACAGTTTGTTCCTTGGGCCAACTCCCTCAACTCACTGTTTGTCCCTTGAGCCAGGTCCCTCAACTCACTGTTTGTACCTTGAGCAAACTCCATAAAGAAATTTTAAGTCCAAGAGCAAAATGCAGTGAAAAAGTTTTGTTACCACAAATGTGGAGGGGGGTCCAGCGCCCTCTAGTTCCAAAACATTTCATAAAATCTGTCAATTCTAGATCTCCATCGATGCAGAATCCTCGCTCATACTAATAGTATGAGCGACGCTAATTACTGCTCAAAATCCGAGAATCTTGTTTTGAAAATAATTAGAGAAGGATCAACCCATGCAACATCAGTGAATACCTTAACACTCGTCAAGTCAAAAAGTTTAGGTAGAAATACTGCCCTCATCTGGAAGTGAAGAATCTACACTGTGTTGTTTTGACATTGCAACAATAAAATAACTAAATTTTATCAGAATTCTCTTGTAATGTGTTAAATGAATGCAACAACATGCATTAAAATGTCTAATGCATTTTTACAAAGACAGAATGTAAAAGGGAGTTATTAAACATTTCAAACAAATGGGGCTTGCACATCAAAATTCGGAACAAATTCCAGACAAGTTGATTTTCATCCGGGCAAGTTGATTTTGGGACCACTCGTCCGGTTGAGTAAGTGAAGTTCGATTCTTAAGGTATTCACTGCACATACTAGGTAAGAACTCATTCTTACGGAACTTACGCGTAAAATTGTTTTACCAGTGTCCAAATGTGACCACGCAAAACAACTTACCAAAAATGTCGAAGGTCCCTTTGCAATGGCCTCTTCGAAAATACTCTTCCTGCGTTCTAAAATACTTGTAACTGTAATAAGTACAGATGAAATTTGTGATGAGAAATACCCAAGGCAATTAAATATTCAGTCTGAAATACAATTATTTAAATGTTACTTCCTTACCCGTGTAAAACATAAACGTTCCAAAGATTCCAGCTACAGCTTGGTCAAGTACAATTTTCTTCATTATGGTCTTAGATGTTGTTGCTGGTAAACGACCATCTAAGATTTTGTACCAATAGTAATAGAACGGTCCTCCAAAACCACCTCCCGCTGCTGATACTCTGGCCGTATTTTCAAAGTCATATTTAGGTTTTCGCGTTATCGTTTGTTGGCTTATATCCCCGGCTGCATACAGCAAACAAAATGTCGTGGTGTTCACAACAACTGGTCGCCTAGAGTGTAGACGCTTCAGGAAAGACAGTACCCTCCTTGATGCCATGTGGGAATATATTTAGGGAATATATTACAGCCACACAGAACTTGGGAAAACGGAGGATACACTTTATTTCATCAGACCTTGGCACACTACAATAGAAAGCAAAAATGCAAATATTTTTGGAAAGATCATCATTTAATGAAGTGTCAGTCATGAAAAACTGCACAGCTATTAAATTTAATATTATTAGTATCAATACCTGTCTAGTATCAACTCCTGCTACAGACGAGAGGATACAATGCATAGTAATGCTACTCTTGGTCAATGACGTTCTAAAAAGTATTTTTACTCCGAAGCTAATCGCAATTTTGGCTACCAATTTTCATTTGTAAATTTATCGGATATAAACTACGTAAATACAGGCCGGTCACATAAACCCAGCCTGATTACATCGCATAAGAATGATTCGAATATTAGTTCTTGTTTTTAGTGCGTATTTACTTTTGTAAAATGTAATTTGCAACTTCTACTCCCTTTTCATGAAGACAGTTGTCCACCAGAGCCTACCTATGATTTATGTGTCCACCAGAGACTACCCACGATTTGTGGCATTCAATCGTACTGTCGCGAAGTGGTTTTTAAAAAAACCTAAACCGACAGGAATAATATTTCTGTCAGATTATTTCCGTGCCAGTGCACGTTTGCTCCTCTCTCTCTATTATATTGTGTAATACGGCGGATGCTTGGTGCAGCCGGTGCACTAAGCAAGAAGTATAAGCAAATCAGTGATGAGTGGATATGATCGTCTGTATTCTTTATTCTGATGCATAGCTTTGTCACGGATAAACGAATTACAGTAGAAATTGGAAACTATAACCTAGAAACCCTGATGGAAAGAGATACATGTATTAGTTAATTGTAGACAGTCATTCTGCAGGTATTCAAAGACTATTAGCTTAATATTTACGCTGTCGGCCTTGCCTTCTTATGGTTTATAACGAGATTTCGGCTATTTCATGTACATGTACTGATTTTATCCACTAAAATGAACATTATTACTCATGTGTGGTGCTTTATCTGCTTATAGTTGAATAATTATAAATATATTTACCTGAGGCAACTAGAACGTGAGTTACATGAGATGTTTACCCTTCAATGCCTGAATTCCTTCTGAGATGCAGTGCACGCGTGCTTGCTTTTATGCAATTTGGAGGCTGTGTACGACGTCACTACGCATTATGACATCATTTCCGCCGGCCACTAGTTGGCACCATGGCGCGAGATTATATTAACGCAACGACGTTGCTAATTATTGTAAACAATTTATCCAATCATTACAATTCAATTGTTCAATTCGTCACTTCTATCAAATAAATTTGTTCCATAAAATGCAGAAAGCCACTTTCAAAGCTACATAACTCAGAAGTGGCTTATGTTAATTACAGTGACCCATTGAAGAACTGAATAATTGTCCCTACTTTAGTAATAACTTGGAAATTAGCTTGTTTGAAGTGGCTTCTTTCACTTTATGAAACAAATTTGTCTGAAGTGACCTATTGAACAATTGAATAATTCTTTTATTGTTTTTCAAATGTAGATACATTGTTACTTCTTTTGGGCAACTTTTGTGACTTAAAATAAATTGAAAACCATTTCACTTTGCCCCAGATTTGACAAGATGCAAAGTCACCAGAACTACATGTGATTCTACAACTACACAAACACAAATCTACCCTACTGAAAGCAAGGAAAAACTCTATGTACGCTTTTCTAAAATGTAAAAGGCCAGACCTAACGTTTTTGGGGGGGGGGAATCCAGGATTTTTATTGTTAGGATTACAATTCCCGCTGCACTTTTAAAAGTAAAATGTTAGAACAAAAATAGGAGGCAAGTCTCTCAAAAATAGGAGGCAAGTCAGAGACTGAGTTTTTTTCTCGATTTGTTACGCCCTAAAAATCCTGTCACTGAATGTGTAATCCAGTTTTAAAAGGGCTGAACAAATATGAGATATTGAAAGTCCGGCCTAATTAGAAAAGGAGTACTACAATACAGCTTTCAACCACATTTTCCCCCGAGACTTCCATTGACAAAATGCAGACCATTTTAAATGATCCTACTTTCAGCGACACTCTGCCTTTTTTAACACCCTTGGCTGAGAAAAGTAAAGTGTCGCTCAAAATAGGTTCCAGTGTAGTTTCTTACTGTTCTTTTTGGAAGCTGCCCCTCCCATGTTGCCGTCTTCGTGTTTTCGTTTTATGGTCGACAGCTTGACTTGTAACGGAGCGGAGAAAGTCCGAAAGTACCGTTTGCTTTTCACAGCATTAACACTCAATAGGTCTCGAACAGCAACTGAAATTTAAAAAAGGTATTTCAGATTTCACTGATAAATAAAACAAGGTTTTTAAATATAGAGTTAAAACGGTTTGGCGACTGAATTGTACTAAACAAATGTAGGCTACATTGACATACGTGCGTCATTCTGTTTTTACTGCCTGCGTATGCGGGAAGGTAATGTTTCCAGTCGTGTGTGTGTGTGTCTGTGTGTCTGTCTGGGCTATAACTTTTGAACCGCTTGACCTAGAAACTTCATTTTTGGTGGTGCATCTTCATAATATCTAGGTCAAGTTTGAGTATCTAGGTCATGGGGTCAAGTTCAAGGTTGCAGCAGTAAAAAATGTCAAAATTTTTAGTGTTGTCTGCTAATATCACATTATGTTTGAGACAAGTAAGTGGGTCAAGGTCATTTGAAGGTCCAATTTCTAGATTTTTGTAATTTTTTTATGTTTTAATAACTATTGGCATTCTAGTTACTATTTGCATTTTAATGACTATTTGCGAAGCGGGTGGTTCGGCCTTTGATTGGAAGGCATTCTTGTTTAACATGTTATTTCATATGCCTTGGTTTTCTTGACTGACCATCCATTTCTGTGTCACATACATCTAGCAAATATTTATTTTTAACTATATCCATGTACACTGAATGCAGTGTATTCTATTTCCTCGGATCAATATTAAGATCTTGACCATTTTTGCATACTACATAAGTACATGAAAACATATATAGCTTGATGTTGAATTTACTTATTTACTTGCCTTTAAAAGGCAGTAAAAGGCACGTATGCCGTAAAAAAATGCTGCTCAAAACAGGTTCTACTGTTTTACTTTATGCATATTGGCCAACAATAAACGACTTAGATTGTAGAATATTATAAAATGCATATACCATTGGTAAACAAAAAAACATGTGAAATTCTTTCGTTGCAGTAAGTTGAATAATTTTTGAATTGATGCCAATGAGCTTTGAGTTTCTTTTTAACAATCGATAAGTGCATATGATTTGTGTTCACTTGTAACGTCAATAACCTTTCCATTTGTGCATACGCGGAATAGGTCAAAGTGACCTAATTTGAAAATAAAAGCCTCAGTAACCATTTATAATTTTTTTAAAGACAATTTCTTTTAACCTTTTCCATTAAAATCGCTTAAGACCTTAATCTGTTTGTTACTGATGAAAATAATTATCTAAATAATTTATTTTTTATTATTATTAAAATAAATAATAATTATCAAAATATTTGGAGACCTTCAACCTGGACTTCTTACTACATGTATCTATCTTCAGCCAAACTAAACCGCCAATTAATACAACTTGCGCGGTGTCAAATAATTTATTGACAAACAATAAAATATTTAACCTACCACTTCTCTTCTTGGGTCTTGTATACAGAAAGGCGAAAAGTACTTTTAAAAAAATTAAATGTCCTTAACCATTATATCATGCATAAAATCTACTATATCATGTGACCACACTAAACTATTCCGCAACAGTGCAGAACAATAAAGGCTATGGTTTTGTAATGATACAGCTTTCATTTTAGTGCTAGCATCAGAATGACATAGCAATATTCCTCCCAGGCCAGCAAACCTCAATGATGTACATGTTGTACCAGGACTGACCACGCGCCGGCCAGATCACGCCCCTCGCTCTCCGTCCAGGGACAGATCACGCTCCAGAGTGTAACCCAGCCTAGGCTTAACCATGACCCCTGGTCTCAAAAGCATTCCATTAAATTTAAATTTGACCTGAACTTGAAGTAAACTTCATGGAGAATTGAAAGGCAATAAAGCGTCACAGTTGAATGCATTCCGTAAACTTAATGTTTTTAAAAAATCAATTTAATTTTAATTTATAATCAAACTATTAAACTCAATTCAATTTTAAAAACATTAAAGACAAATTTTTAAAAGTAAAAAATAAAGCTTAATTTTTAAATATTAATAGCTCTTGTGTATTAATATAAAATTTGTCATTTTTTAAATTTAAAAATAGGTCCAGATGGACCTGAGCTCATTTGGCATTATCAGAAAACTAAGACAATATAGGCTACAATATCAAATGGATACAAATGAAGTATCTAAGATCAAATCCCAAATAAGTGATGTATGAAAAACATAAATATGGCTGCCAAACTGCAAATATTGGTGGTATCAATATAATTTTTACAGTAAATAAAGAGGGTAAAAAGATGCATAAAACTGCCAAATATGAAGTTTGTATCATCGACTGCATCTACTGGAGAAAGGTTTAAAGAGAAAAACAAATATGGCTGCCAATTTAAGAATAATGGTCACAGCAACATAATTTTTGCTAGGCTTTGAGATGGGACATAGGTGCACGTGTGTGTAAAATATGAAGTCTCTATGATCAATAGTGTGCTCAGGGCAGCTGTGCACAGCTGACACAGGATGACAACGACGCCAACGACGCCGGACAACAACGGACGACGGACAATTCATGATTCTATAGGCTCTTTGGCAATTATGCCAAATGAGCCAAAAATCTCGTAGAAGAACTTTCTTTCTATAGCAAACGATTAGACAATTTCTTCAAAACAATTCAGGACCCTACTTTGGAATTCAGGCATGCCTAGGTATTTTCTTTTGTGTTTTAAACTAACCGGGCCAGTGGTTGCTTAACCTCACTGGTCGCTCGAGCACTGGTTAAGCTAAGGCTCCAGTGCGGTATTTTAGAAAAAGCTAACAGTTATTGGATGGCGTAACACTGTTAAATATTTCATGGTACGAAGCCGTAGATGTTAATTCGAGGGTGAATATTCTGATTTATTTTATGCCTAAATAAAGGTTCGATGCCCTTTTTGTCAAATACACAGTAGTCGGTACAAGCTACAGATTGGTGAAATCGGAACACGTCTTCACCTGCTACTTTGTTTGACAGAAGTCTCTACTATACCTTGGTTCATCAATGCTCATTAGCAAACAGTAGACCCCAATAGCTTAACCATCAAGGTACAAACTGTCCTGCCTTTTAAATCCTACTGCACGCTGTCAGTGCATTATGTCTGAGTAATCTACTGCAATTTAATCATCCATGCCATTAGTTTGTCTCCAGAGAACACTCGCATATCTATGACAATTGAAGACTGGGACGCATTTAGGAATTGAGAATATGGATTAGGGTCCCATCCCCCCGGGAACGGCAGATATTGATCTGTGTGATTGATAACCCATCAGTAGCACGTTACGATACATGATACAAACAGCTCCAGTTCACATGCCGGAACGGTCTACTCCAACAATGAATTAATGAATGAAATACCCCAAGGCAATTCGGTTCTGTTTAACTCCTGAACGTTACCAAATTCAACACAGTCGGATACTACAGCAAGCATTGTAACTGTTTTGTTGTATTTACCACAGATGAACTTCTCTTTACCAAAAAAACAACTCAACATTTTATCAACCTCAACATGAAACAAAGTTGGATACAATGCACATCCTTCCAATCAAATGATCAATGGCAAATGACATGTTCAAAACATAAACACAAAACAGACACAAATATACGTTTTCACGCAACCATCCTCACGCATTCATACTCCTGTATTCCTCCATTTCATGTAGAAATAGAAACAGCATTCAAGACCCATATTTTCTCTCCTTTTAGTTTCTGACAAGGGAAGCATTGCTGGGTAAATTATATGAAATAAGTTTGTATAGCAAACCTGTTTGTAGATATCATCCACATAATATTGTCTGCATAGAGATATGACCACAATATACAAACATAACATATCCGTTGTAATCCTTATGATTGTATTAATCCTGTTAGTTGTATTAGTTTCCTCTCCCACAGTGTTACATGGTCCTTTATTTGTATCAATTAGAACTAATTACTGGTTTGTGCTCGGGTAATCCATAGCTGTCACTTTTCATTGATGTTTTTATCAGTGAGCATTATCCCATAGTTAAATCTTCCAGTTGAGTGACAAAAATACTTACAACAGTTTCTTCTCAAAGTCCTTCACAGAATAATGTTCTTTTATTTAGTTTTTCAAAATGCCTAGAGAAATATGAAATGTACATTTAGTCACAACAGTCACCATTGGCGGATCCAGGATTTCCCTACGGGGGGCCGCCCGGCCAGTAGACGGGCGCCAACCCAATTTTCACCCATTTTCGCCCAAAAATTGGGAAAAACTGAAAATTTTGGCCGTAAGGGGGGGGGGCGCCCCCCCAAATCCGCCCATGGTCACTTTACCTTTAGAACAAGAAATCGCATCCACAAGAAAACAAAGGGAGAATTTCTGGACATGGTAATCGTTTCGTACAGTAGCAGCCGACCAGGCGAACGTGAGAGCTCATCTAAACTGGGAATGATAGGAGGACCGGTGGTAACACCGGCGGATCCAAGATTTCTCGT
>JBCAUI010299965.1:0-29318 GCA_038406195.1 Haplosyllis anthogorgicola
GTGATTAGCAAGTCCCCCCCCCCCCCAACTTCTTAGTTGTCCTCCCCCTTCCTCAAGCCCTCTGGTTCTCACCCTTTCCCTGAAGTGAGCGATAATATAAGTTTTTATGGGTGCCGCCATGACCTTAGACCCAAAGCCTTCTTCAAATATAAAGATGAAACATGATTCCTTTCCGGCAGATTTCCAGGGGGCACAGCGAACGCCCCCCCCCCCCCGACCGGAAATTTTTTCATTTTCATGCAGATTTTGCCGATTTTTGCCCATTTCGGGGGGATTTTTAAGGATTTTTTGGATTGGCGCCCCCCTACGGAAAATCCTGCATCCGGGCCTGCGTAACTCATGGTTTGCTCCCAATCGCAGCTAGAAGTTGGAGCTGTAGGATTGCGAAATTAAGAGAAGCATCGTTAATTCACGACACAGGGACTTCCCATCACACATGTCAAAACACGATGATTAGTTTTACACTAAGGAAGCAGTTTTATTTACATTGTTGAATTGATTCTGAAAGAAGATCTAAGATCTTTTTGAGGCAAATCCAGCTTTTAATCCGGGACACCAGCTGGGGTCGACCTTGATATAGTACCAGTAACGGAGATCCAAAATTCGGTGACGATTGGAATGGCGTAATTCGAATGTATTGTAATATTTTGTTTTAAACATATTCTGGAGGGGGTAGGGGGCGGACCTCCTGCCCCCCCCCTATCCTCAATCCACTGAACACTTTGACATTATAAAGTCGAATGATTTAATGTGACATAGACTACTCCACATATATCACTGTGTATTAAACGTAATAAATCTCAAGGACGTCTGAAGGTCACATACTGAGCTGTCATCTGTGTTACATTGTAGATACTCGTGATATGAAGGGTATGTGATGTGTTAATATATCTCTGTCCTCATCATTTAAGTTATGTATTCCGTTATCTATTGAAAAAACCAACTGTTTGATAGAGCATTTTACTACTTATAAAATATAATAGGGATTTCCTTCAGTTTTATCGTTTCAAAAGATCAATAATTTGGTATGATCTAAAAACATATCATCTGCTATTAATTGCGCCATTTTACAACTAGTCAAAAATGTTCAGTCTGCAGGAAACTTTTTTAGACTGCTTACTCATGTTGAGGAATGAGCTTAAGTGTCAATAAAATAAGCAAAAACATCTTCAAACGTTTTTACTCTGAGGTACATCATCCTAACATCGTTTTCTCACGTGTAGACAGCCAGCCGTAAACACCTGTTAAATTACATGATTACATCTCTATCCGTCATCATCCGTCGTGGGTGTGCGGCTCATCTCATCTCATCATCTGGAGCACGTTTAACTTACTGTCTATGTATATGTTTTATCAAAGGCCTCATCATCGACCACATAACGCGCGCGAAGAGAGAATGTTAACGGCACGTGTTGTGTACATCAGGATATAGATAGTAGTTAGGTCAATCAGACAACTCTGGGAAAAAGTTAGTCAAGTCATTCTCCCTCGGCAGAAAACTCCTATGCATTATCATTGTAGTTCAGCATACCATCACATATATAGATGTAACATCGTGTTGTGTATGTTACACAGGGAGGAGGAAAGCAAACACAGGCTACACATCGTGCAACATTTTATTCTGTACTGCTTATCTTAACATTTAGAACAGCTGACTTTATCAGCTTTAAAGACACTGATCATATTTAATATCAATTTAACCATTGCGTCAATGAGAGAGTGATGTACAGCGCTTTGTGTTGTATCAAGTGGTCGTCGGAAGGTCTATTGTTACCTCACGACTCTACAGGAATGTGACGTCCAGTCTACGGGTAGTCTCTAGTGTTGTGCAATCCACACGTGCTATCTACCCCAACATCATGTAGAGAAATGTAAAGAGCATTTGTAGGTGATGGGGAAGATTTAGCATAGTGGTGGATGCTTATGTACAGTTTTGTATTCCAAACAATTTCATGGGAGCAAAAGACCCAATTGCTTTCAGCAGAAGCACTACAGCTACACACCAATGGGCTCACTACCGTAAAGCACAAGCCCCGAACATGTATACCCATTAAGGCTCAGCGCCATAAAGGGGTATAGAGCACCAGCACTACAGCCTGTTCGCTGAGTTACGGTTGTTTCATCCTAGTAGGTAGGCTCATAGTTATCCATAGTCTGACAACTCACATGAGTGATAATAAGTTCGGTTTCTCGAAATGGTCTAAGCACTACTCACATAGAGCCGTACAGGTAAAGAAGAAAGGATAGAGTAATATATTATCTGATACAGGTCTAATGGCGTAACGCTTTGTAAAATAAATAATTACAACAAGTGCGAACTCATCAGTCACTCTCTGCGGGTTACGTTATGCTCTTCTGTGGCAACAAAGGAATAGCTTATAAATTCAATCTAAATGGGCGTTGTCCTTTCCAAAATAGTTCATAACTTTGAGTCCTGGAAGGAAACATATCTTATCTTTGCGCAAAATAAATTTTGTTAATATTCCATTGTACTTCACAATCCGGCCCCGTGGTCCTTCTAGTAGAGCGTCCGCCTCAGGATCCGAATGTCCTGGGTTCGTATTCCACTGGAACCTGCTGTTCTATGATTCTGTGGTTGAAAATGTTTGTGAAAAATGTATCTGGTGGCCTGCTAAAACCCATATACACCACATACTCCTGTTGAGTAGCAATCAGGTAATAATCAGAAATGATCACAGTCCACAAGTGAGTGAGCATAAAACCAGCTTTAGAATCTGTGGACAGAGTAACGCCAATGTCTTGAATACAGGCACCACTAGCCCCCATAAAATTGACAGACCCTGGTTCACAAAAAATAGTTTTAAATGAAAACGTTACAAACGTTGTGAGGTCATAGTCTGCTTTAATGAACCATCTGAACCATTTCTAAATCAGAGGGCGATGGAAGTTACAAATTTCATGGTAACTGTTGTCGCTCTTAAATCATTATTCACTTGTCAAAGTGCTTAATCTGGCATAGTTACCAGACCAAGGCGTAAAATTGGTACCAGCCCTATCTGGGAAGATGGAATTATGCACGACCCTATGAGGGATGTTCAGCTGCCACCTGATCTCACCATCACGAGGTGATGTCTTACTGGAAGGATAGCTCACACTAAGGTTGGGTGAGTTCTTATGCGAGTTCCTAGCTGGGAAGTTTATTAGCTGTAAACCACAATTGATTTAATAAGCTTTCAAGAATAAGCCAACTTTAACTTTATTCTAACATAGTTATAACTGAGATTATAGCAGTGCACAATTCTCTGAACATCAAAAACTTGTAGCTAAAATAGTGGTGAGAGATACAGACACTTTCGTTGTTGATAAATCTGTCTCGAAGCGGCATAACGGCATTTTACGCTATTACGTGTTGTTAGAGAAAACAACGTAACATGATGTATAATGATGTAATGTCGCTTTTACCATCCAGACAAAAAACTGACAAATTGATTGGGGCATTTACCTGGTAAATAGTGAGAGTTGTTACTAAACAAAGAGACGGATAAAGTTCCAAGTTAATCATTACTGATTAACCTTTTTTGCACTACTCTACTTCAAATGAGGTGTACAACTCTCAGCTAGGAACTCAACCAAGAACTCATCCAATCTTGGTGTCAGCTGCCTCTCAAGTGAACCCTCACCTCATGATAATGAGATCAGGAGGCAGCTAAGCATCCCCCATAAGGTCACACACAATCCTATCTTTCTACATAGAACTGGTACCAATTTTACATTTTGGTCTTGTGAGGCTGTCATTTTCTGACAGTGCAGTTATTGCCTAACACTGATTGATTGATTGATTGATTTATTGTTCGTTTCATACATGTTCGATGTGTAACTGTTCAATGCGGATGCGGTATCTTTGCTCGTTAATAAAATAAATATATGAGACGTGTGCAGTGTGAAATCTGACGATTGTTCCGACGGCTCAGTTCGCTGCACAATAACACTTCTTGATTTACATTTAATACGTTTACAATATCACAAAATCAAAAAATACAAAATAACAAATCTACAAAGTTATAAACGATATAAATAAAATATCTGGTTAGTCGGTCCACAGAGCTAAATAATATCAAGGTTAACGTGTATTCCCTTTAGAACGGCCATCAGGATTATACATTAGTGTACACAGTGCCGTTTTACAGGAATTTGTTACATGTACATTTTTATACAATGATAATTATACAACAGTACTATTTGATCTGGTAGCGTTGGGGAATAACTGGACATAACGCTACTCTAATCCTACTCTTAACTCATCAATTTTTAATGTATTGCTCGTACAGCACTGATAAAGCCTCTGCTTTGTGATTAACACCATGATTACCACACACCAGTTTTTGTCTGTGACATACCTGAACTGTCTGAAATCCGACCGATTAAAATTCGCCCGGGTCATGTCTGCGTGGGGTGTGATAGTCAGTACAATATCTAAACCCGACATATGAGATAACTTATTGGAGTAATATACATCTATGTTTATTTTCTAGGTATATGTTATTGATACTACATTTCTAGGAATCATAGAAAGGGGTTACTTGGGGTTTCCACAAGTTTGAGATACTTGATGTCATAGAATCAAAATAGTTACAAAATGTAATCAGGCAGGGTGAAAGGATCAATTATTAGATATACTCCCCCCTCCCCCAGGTGAGGATCAGGTGTTGGGGATCAGGTGTGGGGATGGACCCCCCCGCTGTCAGGAACGTGACACTTTCGCCTCTTAAATTTGTTAGGAGTATGATTTCAGCGTTTTAGTAATTGGTTTACAGCGTGTATTCATAACCCTTAATGCGCGTGCAGTTACATTCCAATGCCACTTCTTTAGTGTTGGGATCATAGGTGTAACATTACAGCGTTAGGATTGGTGCGTTAAGGACGGTGCGTTAAGGTTTATGAATGCGCGCTGATAATGTTTTGTATGTTGATAAACATCATCATTGCACATTGTTACAGGTCTGGGGTTTTGCCTGGGATAACGCGTCAAGAAAAAGTAAATTTCCACTCCACTTTAGAGGTTTTTCCTACTTTGTTCTTTGCCAGATCTGTCAAATTTGAAATGGCTGGTTATTCTGTACAATTCCTGTACAAATAAAAAAAACCAGCAGATATACGGGGATGTAGGGCTTTGGTCCCCCAGCCCTGTTAAACCATGTTTGGCCTTCATTTTGTGACCCCCCTCCGAAGAAATTTCTAAATTCGCTACTGGTTACAAATAGTTCCGGAGAGTTTGTGATCAAGCGAATTTCACACTTCATGTTACTGTGATAAAACAGATAAGATTCTCAGGCCCTGGTTTCTTACGTTCTCTCTCGAACCTGATGTTCTGTTTAACGAGATATTTCACCTCGGTATAATTGGCCTGAGTTCACTTCCTTATTGTTTACACATGTGTGCACTGTTTGATGAGTTCACTGTCGGAGTGCAATCATACCCTGATACTCTTTAATGGGTATGTTCCAAAACATACCACGTGTAGCTGTGCTTTAGTGTGAATTGCTAAATGTAATTCGAAAATTATAGTGAAGTGAGTGTTTAAAATACAGAAGTTAATTTTAACATCAACTGTTGTTATTTTATTGTTGTCTTATTGTTTACTGTTGGTATACTATTTAGGCCCTTTCTTACGGACTAGTGTTCATCCATTTTGATACCACTGGTACCACTGTTTTCTATAAAGCCCTCATTGAGTTTAAAGCTGGAAATATACTGCACCATCTGCAGGCCAGCTTCACATCTCCTTATCCCCCGCACACCCCCACCACCCCACCATCATCTCCCCTCCCCCAAAATTGCATTTCTGGCCGTTTCAGACCATTTTAGACACTTTTTGGAAAAATAATTCAGTGTATTTTGGTGTTGATTTTGGAGTACAGATTTCGCATAATAATACGGCATGAGGCTTTTGACCTTAGTGATGGTCTGGTTGCATGCCTAAAATGGCACAGAAAAAAGTGTGTAAGTAAATAAAATGACAACTTGCCAAACAATCTTGAACTAGACTTTTCGCTTGTTAGTAATTGGAAGTTAAGACGTGTATAACCACATAATTGGATTTCTATGAATTCTTCACACTTTACAGATGTTTGTACTCTTGAACCTGTGAAGTAACATTTTAGTTCGTTTCCGCACCTTTTGATACATAAATTTCCCCGAAATTTAGCTGAAAACCCTCTAACACTTAGTGCTGTATGATCCCTTAATGACGTTGTTCCCTTGGCGAGATATGTTACAAAGTATTAAACTTTACGGCAGGATTCTAAGGGATGAAAACTCAATAGTAAGTGGCTTTCAGCCTGAAAAACTGACGGTTGCCATCAAAATAGAAACCGGGACAAACCGAAAATTTCTTTTTGTTCATCATAACATTGTTTCGTCATAAGTTACAAAGTTACGTTGCGTTATGACGTAATTTTCCTAATTACATTTCTGTCAAATTTGTCAGATTTTTAATTCATACAAGGTCGGCAATAAAGGTTTTTCCAAATTCCGTTTCTGTCAGATTTGACAGATCGGTCAGATTTGGTTGACATCATAATTCATACAAGGAAGGTCATGTGTTGTTTGTTATTACAATTAAATCTACAAAGTGGGGTCTGTCCTCAGTCCACATATAGACCTGTGACGTCACAATCTGGTGGCATGATGTGACGCTACGCAACGCAACATAGCGTCACGTGATGAAAGGATGGTGGTTTCCCACTGGGTTCCCAACGGGGTTTTACTGGTCATGTATGATAACTAAGAATTGTAATAAACAATGTGTGTTACATTTTCATTAATTTATACTGAAATTATTAAAGTTATCAGATCTATCAGATCTGTCAGATCTGGCAAAAACCGAATTAGGATAAACCTCTCATGTTGTTTGTGATTAAAATTCAATCATGTATAATTTATAATATTTACAATAAACAACGTGTGTTGCTTTTTTACTGAATAATTAAAGTTATCAGATCTGACAGATGTGTCAAAAGCCGAATTAGGTAAAAATTCCAGTGTGTGCTAAAATGTTACCAAATTGATAGAAATTTTACCAGCAGATTCATTCAATTTCGTCCTCACGAATTCAATAGCTCAGGGCCTGGACCCCACCTGAGTAAGATAGGTAGTTCTATCCAGGTTTTATCCACCTTGCCTCAGCTCCCCTATCAGCCCTGTAGTCAGGTCTCACAGGTGTGTAAAACAAGCAGCTACTGTGTCTGTAGCTCTATGTACCGCACCAATCATTGTCAGATTAAATTCATATTACAAAGTGGAACTTCGTCGTAGTATTATTTGAAACTCGCGGTGCGTTTTAAGAACCCAAAAATAAATGTTGTTGCTGATTTTGGCGTTAATTTGTTTCATTGTCCATCAATGCTTCAATGTTTCAGAGCATCTTAATTGAGAAAAGTAACTGCCGACTAGAATAACCACTAATGAACAATGGTTATTCTTGTCAAGTAGTGAATAAGTTTAATAACTACGGTTATCGTTAGTGGCAGTTATTCTTCCTTTGTTAAATTGTAAAAAAGGAAATTTTAAACGCAAAAAATAACAGAGAAATTAGCGTTTATACTTAGCCCCTAAGAATAGCTCAAAAAGGTTTTTGTTTCTTGAAACGCGCTGCTCTTATTTTCACGTACTTTTCTTAAAGGTATTTTTATGTGATTGTGCACGACTATGTTTAAGAGGATATGTCAATTTGATTTTCAATAGTTGAGACATTGCAAGAGGATATTGGTTTAGCTACACCAGAATTAAAACAAGAATGTGTTACTCTTGAGAGTTGAATAAATTATTGAAAGCAAGTGATGCTTATTTTAGGAAATGATAATTATTGTTGAGTGGAAATTTGCAGCAATTGAATCCAAGGAACAAGTGTTTTAAAAGGGGATATTGGAGCAAATGGAAAATATTGAAATCAAATCAGATGGTATTATGGACAAAGTTTAAAGTAAATATTGGATAATAATTCTCTTGACATTCTGAACTAACTTTTACGCTTTTAATCTGCACACTACTTTACTTTACAAATACGTTAAGTTACGTCATGATTATTTCACGCTTTTCTCTCCGTCGTTTTAATCTGTAAACTACGTTACGTTACGTTACGTTATTTGACACTTTTAGAGACGTTACCATGGAGCTGAAGGAGAGCCTGAAGCTGTTCTCTCCGTCGTTCTACGACGCGATCCACCACAACGACGACAAGCATGTCCGCATCGTCGAACCTGACGGCGACAACAGCAGGTAACAGATTATTTGTTCAATTCTGTTCGTGGATTGATTGAACCGCTGGCTTCAAAAATCAGGGGTACCATTGGCGTTACATGGTGATGGATGATGACTTTTTTCATAGTAATCCTCAAATACCGAGTGAATATTAGAAGGAAAATCAGTTGTTGGGGGAGGGGGTGAGGGGTGGGGGAAACAAGCTTTGCGCTGTTCTGGATAGGTTAATGCCACGTAATGGTTGCCCACTGGTCAAAGCTGATTTTATTCGTGTACTCTATTTGAGTTGCAGAGGGATCTAAAATTACATCTAGCTCGATAAAGTTATAATACAGTTATATATGTATACAATTGATATGTCCTACACCTCACCTTACCCATTTGGCAAAGTGTCTTATCTCATTAGAGGTTAACCTTCCCAAGAGTGGACATGCGGGGCTCTAAATTTATAGCTTTGTACCCCACTTTCCAATAGAGTACACCTGTTACGTTGCGGATTCACATGCAGCAATGGACAAAAACCTCAAGAATCCTGCCTTCAAACAGCAAGGTCCAAGGTGTAAAATTGGTACCTTGCAGATATGAAGTGGACATGATAAGTACTAGCTCTGCGAGAGAGGCACTTGTAAACTGCCTTAGACTTTGCAATCGCTTATTTACAATTGCCTATGGTCTATCAAATGTGACAACACCGTTTCTGGCGCAAAATGATAACGTTGCATTTTATGACGTCATTATGTGCTGCCATTTTAGATGAATTGATGTCAGTTTGTTGGTTAAAGACAACATAGTCTTGTCAAATTTCATTCTGTAGACGATTAATAAAATTAACGTTTTATGTGAGCTAAATAAATCTTCCTGTTCTATGTTTATTCTTGGTTTTTACATTGTTGATAGAGAGATGAGGCATGTCAAAGGCAAAGTCTGTTTAGATTCAGATGCTGAGGAGATGTCTGTGGCTATTCTTAGAACAACTAAGTGCAAATATAGATAAAAATATGTAGACCATGATAACATCAATAATATCAATATGCGAAACCATCAAATAAACCATCATCCTTTATGAAATAAAATATTAAATCTGACAGGAAAAAAGTGTATTTTTGAACATGACTTAGACAGATGTAGCCTTCCATTGTGACAGGGGATATATTTTTGAATATAAATACATGATGTCTTAATTTTATCTTTTGAGGATCAAAGTCCAATTTTGAGGACCACTGGTGCCCTCTATTTCCGACCTGGGGTGACACTGACCTGAATTTTAAAGCCATGATGGATCTTTAAAAGTAAAAGTCAAAACTTTCTCTATTCTAGTCTGAGAAATAAACACATGAAACAAGTGACATACGCGCACACACTTAAATACAAATATTCATGGTAGAATTCTTAAATTTACATTGGGAAATTAAAATATGAATGTGAATAATTGAACCTATTGATTTAATCAATTACGCACTAAATGTCCATTCTCTCTTCACTTGTGTTGATCTGTTGGTTGGAATCACTTGGATTTGAACTTTGGATTTTCAGTTGCAAAAACATCACGTTAATTTTTAGAACAATGCAATTCCACGCTGTGTTATTGGCGAGAACACAGCGTGAAACACTATTGTTCCAAAACTGACAGACTTATTTCTTTTATATTCCACACTTAACATCTGTTAAGTCTGAGGACTAAAAAACCTGGATTGACATGCTTGGAAACTGATCATCTATGTGATTATTTGTACATGTCATTGTAGCCCAGAAGTTGACATTTTCTCGATTATTTCTGACATATTTGGAGTTTTAGAACAGCATTACACAAGAAATAGGAATATTTCTGGATTTCTGACAAAATTTATTACAGCATTATTTCTTGGAGTGTTTCCAACTTTAGAACAATGCAGAACATAAAATACAATCAGCTGTATAATAAAGTGAACAGAGACTTTAAGAACAAGAAACCCGTGAGATTGTTCTCTCCTGTTTTCTACAGAGAACTTACTCATGATTCTGAGGAACAAAGAAACAGGTATGTAGAACTACACAGAACATAACTTGATAAGTGTCATTGTTCTCTCAAGTTCTGTACACAGAACATACACAGAGGAACAAAGAAACAGGTTTGTAGAATTGCATAGGACATAATTAGTTAGATTGTTCTCTCCTGTTCGAGACGAAAAACTGACTCATGATACAGAGGAACAGGTATGTAGAATTAAACAGAACATAACTTGATAAGTATTATTGTTCTCCCTTGTTCTATGCATTTTCACAAGATGGGAGACATTACTGGAAGGGATGTTAGTGCCAAAGATCATTAAGTTTAGCAATTTTTATTCAATAGACCGGGGATATTTCAACATAGCCAACTAAATGTTTGAATATCAATAGCTTAGATAAACCAAAGTGGATTATTCTGGTTTATTTGTGTTGGTAACAGCTCTTTATAAGGGTTGTTTTTATCATAGAGGGAACAACTGAAGAAAATAAACACTTCTCTGGATTCCATGAGCGCTATTGTTGTTTTCTTGTTCAACATCGTGAGTGGGGAATTATAGGTCAAATTATATTCCGCTCATTATGTACAACAATAAACTGCGCTTATTTGCGCAGCTTGAGAAAAACAATGTAAGGAGCGTTAAACTGTTTGTTCAGTATATCCACTTCAACTCATTATCATAATGTAAAGTAAAGGCGACTTACATGACTTGAATATACTACGCAAAAGTGTAGGTAATAAATTTAATATATATCTATGTAAGTGAAAAGTGACTAGTGGCGGGTTGAAAGGGGGTGACACCAGGCCTCCTCCACCCTGTTGAAACTTCTCAAAGAAGGGTGTGAGGAATATCTCAGTTGGTTAGCTTGTTTGACTTACTCACGCCTCGCTGTGCAGCTGACCACTGCATCAGAAGCTCGAATCCCGGCTGATGTATGTGAGGAGAGCCCAGCCAGCCATGCTGTATGCACATGTGTAGTGTACACCCCTACTGGTAGAAAAGGGAGGTGTCGCACCATATGTGACCTTTAGGAAGTCCAAAACAGGGGTGATCATTGGCCCCACAAATGGACCCTGGCCCAACAAAAGTTTAAAAACAACAAAACTTGATGAAAAGTGATACATTTTTGCCGTGGCCATGGCCCTTTTTGGTCAAGATTCTAAGGTTGTGGGATCGAGTCCCACATAGTGCCGACTCACCTGTGCCTTGAAAAGTGTGTGAGAAGTGTGGATGGCTGGCCGCTAACACCCACAGGAAAGGTGCTCTTTAAAGAGCAGTTTCAACTCAGAAATGACTCTGGGGATCACAGAAGTAGGTGAGCATGCAAGCAAGAGATCCACCCTGGCTTTCAAACTGGTGGGCACAGTCACCCAAAGTTCAGTGGCCCAATAACGTGCAAAATTGATACCAAATGGATTTGTAGGAAACAACTTTAACCTTGATGCTGTAAAGGATATTTCACAATAATTCTGCATTCATTAAGAGGTGTAAGATTGACTTTTTAAAAAGTGTTGTACCTTGTCACTGTTGATATTGTAACCTTTGTTACTGCATCACCATTATTTTGTATGTTATGCACTGAGACCTTTCGGCAGCTCATCGCTCACCCGATGTACTGAGGATTGATGATGATATTTTTTATATCACATTTACTGTGCAACCATCATGTACATAGATAACATCGCAGAATGAAGTTACCTGTATTACATACACCCAATTTAAAATACAGGGAATTTGTACCAAAATACAGAACAGCAATAGTATTATTTAATATCAGCTTTTCAATAAAATTTCGGGTTGATCCTTTACCAGATGACCCAAGAATAATTTTTGACTGAAAGCACACAACCATCAGGACAGTGCGCTGTGGTTACATGACGTCATAAAACCACTAAAAGTTAATAAAACGCTACGTTACGTTATGTTATCCTAGAACGTAGGGGGCAACTCTAGTTCTGTATATTTATAGCATTTCTCTATTTTCTTTTGTAGGTAAGTTGCTACATAGAGTTGTTGTTTAAGAAGGGTATAAATACGGTATCAAAAAGAAACGAACACGGTAACACAGAAGGATAGTCGGACCTGAAAAGGTAAGTGTAAATAAGTAAGTGTGAATCAGTACTATGATTAGGACAGTATATTTGTTTCGCTACATTCCTTTCGAATCGAAACATAATAATTTTAATATGAAAAAAATGACTTTATTTGAACTAATATTAAAAACTTGGCAACAATCAAAAGGCCTTTACATTTGCTTGCGTAATGTTGGCTTGCAAGCTCTCTGTTTGGTTTTCATTTCCGATATCATCACTTCACTGCTTGCCCAGCCAGCAACAAAAGTAAAATGTCATATGATAAACAGCGCCTTTTCATAAACTTCGCGCCCATCCTGTAACGCAACAATAAGCATTAAATGTTGTATGTTGGTTTATTACATAACACTGGTCTGGTAGCATTATGTAATAAACCAACATAACACTACATTTTGTTGCGTTATGGATGTGCATTAAGTTTATGAAAACCAGCTGAAAGACCAACTATTTGAAGCGTTGAGTAGTCGTGTTACACCTTCTGATTCAGACACAAACATAGATTACTATCTGATTATGATTTCCTGACAAGTGTCATCACTCAACTGCCTATTCAGCCAGCAACAAGGATGTAACTGTATATAACAAACTTGACTGCTGTAGGGGTTGAATATAGTTACACACAAACACAGATGTTAGAGTTACTATCTGATTACTATTATCTGACAAGAGTCATCACCCAACTGCCTGTTCAGCCAGCAACAAGGATGTAACACAAGTATAACAAAGATTGGCTGTTCTAAGTGTTGAATAGTATTGAACATAAGCACAGATGTTAGAATTATTAACTGATAAGGATTTTCTGACAAATTGCTAGATTGGAAGGTCAGACATTTCTATAACGTAGAGGGTGTTTTTACGCTACACGCCCGCGGGGTGATGGATATATTGGTTGATTGTCCAGATGCTAAAATAATTATGTGATCAGTTTCTCTGACAAATTAATAGGAGAATAATGAGGTATTTGTGCAACTGTGTAAAAGAAAAATGTTATTGGTTTGTTCGCTGCTGAAGGTTTTTTGCTGCCGTTTTCATGGAAACATGTCTCATTAGCTAAATTGAATGGTTATTTAGAAAAACACATTAAAAGACAAGAGTCTATTTCATGGGGCCACTGGTACCCTCTGTTTCTAACATGGAGTGATTCTGCCCACAGTTTTCAAAGACAAGGTGGGAGCATTTAAAAAGTAAGGCCTGGGACGCGGCCAGGTTGGTCTTCGTCTTCGCTTGGTCATTCAACTTCTACAACTTCTATCAATTTATCTCATCTATCAATTCATCTCATCTACCAGACATCAGTTAAATAAAGTAAAATAAAAGAGTAAA
This sequence comes from Haplosyllis anthogorgicola, assembly GCA_038406195.1. NCBI lineage: Eukaryota > Metazoa > Annelida > Polychaeta > Phyllodocida > Syllidae > Haplosyllis > Haplosyllis anthogorgicola. The sequence continues at coordinate 13,625 of JBCAUI010299965.1, forward strand.
AAGTGTTGAACTTGTCATACTTCCTCAACAGACACGTTTCTATGCTAGTTTGTAGGTTTACCTATATATTCCTCATTTTGTGCTGGTATAAATTTTGCACCTTGGTCTGGTGAGGTTGTGATCCACTAAAACAGTGCCCAACATCTTTACCCTGTCTGGGAATCGAACCCACCAGTGCCTCTTGCTAACCACTACCACTCGGGACTAACAATTAAGTAGAAACGAGAAAGATGACCTGTCGGTGCACAGATCCTCATGCCATATTTAGTATGACTTTTCACAGAATAGTCTGAAATGGCCAGAAATGAATTTTCACCAGTTCAAGGGGGTGGAGGGGGCGGGGGTCCTGGTCAAGTTTTATGCAATGGCTGCCAGGAAGACAAATCTAGGTTCCTTTGAATACATAGACCCTCATTGCCAATAGGCATGAGTGTCAATTAATAATGATAAAGCTACATAAGTTAAACACTTTGGATGAAGCAGTTGTGACGTTTATTGTGTTTAATAAATAATTGAGAGAGTTTTTTGGGTAAGATTCCTGAAACAAGTGGTTAGGCTCTAGGTGTTCGTTTCCCTTCATGAGGTATGACATGTTTATGAGATAAAATAACTCAGAAGTCACAGCTTCATCAACGGATTCTTGCGCCATAAAGTTCTGGCAAATAGAATTGTTTTTGTATTTGTATTTCTAGAGCTTAAGAGTAGCTCATGTGATTTTATCTGCAATTAAAAAGAACAATTTATGAAGAGAGAGAGACAGACAGACAGACAGACAGACAGACAGATAAAGCAAATGGACATTGAACTGTGCTTGGGGTCGAGAGAGAGAAAGACAGAAAAAGAAAGACAGAAACACAGAGGGGAGAGACAAAGATATAAACAGATAGGCAGACAAAACAGATGGACATGAAATGCGGTACGCATTCCCTAGACAGGTACTGTTGTTAAAGTTGACTTTTGATGTAATGGTATTTAATTTCCTAAAATTACCTCGTAATTCAGAAGCGGATCTAGGGGGTGGGGTTTAGGGGCCTGGGCCCCCCTAGCCGCTGTTAAACCATGTTTGTCCGCCATTTTGGGCCCCCCTCGAACAAATTTCTAGATCCGCTACTGTAATTCACCAATCCTTTGCACATCTTTACAGAACAGACTTGATCTACTCAGCACTGTCAGGCTAGACAAGATGTAATGAGATAATAAAGAGAGATATCAGACATGTAAAACAGGTCTGCTAACAGCTGAACACGGAGGAGTACTCATCACATCACGCTAGTACTCAACACCACGAGTTAGTGTGATGATACCCTGGAATTATAGCATCATATATCACACATAGCAGGGAGCGTTTTATACGAAACCAAATGCTGTTTTATTCGGAGCAGCGCAGGAAATTTGCGCAATATAAATTCATGTTCTTGTCACAGTTATTTAGGGTTTCAAATTAAATTTGACAAAACTGTCAATGATTGGCTATCGAATGAAATTTGATAAGCTATTACTGTGTGATCTTCAGCCGTAAAAAACTCACAACAATTCATCTAAAATAGCGGCATATGATGACGTCATAAATACAATGTTTTCACATGAAGGTTATGACGCTAGAAACAGCGCTGTTTTTTATTTCAAGTCATTTTAACTATTCGATAGAGACTAGGCAATTATATGTAAATAATTGCAAACTTGTTAAGAACTAGAAATTAAGAAAGAGAACAGATTTATCATGTAATGTAAATTTCTAACATTAGCTCCCACTTGAGTACTGGACCGTCCGCTGAGATGTTGGCCCCTCGTTCCCCCACACTGTCCTGTCCACTGGATTGTTTGATGTGTTTGTGTTTGATATGCAAGATCTGGAATATCAAACACTCTACATCCGTCTCAGCTTAGTGCAAACACTTCTAATAGACATCATTGAATTAACATGGGGTCGCTTTCATAAACACTTATCTCGAGAAAATCGATCGCTTTTACACAGCAAATAATTCTTAATATTTAGTTAAAGGGATTTCATGTGGTACACCTATTTACATGATGTCACAGAAACTTTACAGTTATTACCTTGACAATGACGACATTCTGCCATTCTTACTTTATGATAATCAGATGTTTTAAAATTTAGTTTCGAATAAAATTAGCATACTTGTAGAGTTCCAACATATGTTGTCAGTAAATTATCAAGGCTTGGGAAAACAGATCTAACAAATGGACTAGCTTTGAAGCGTAAAGTTTAACATGTAATAAACCAGTAAGCTTCGAAGTTCCCGTATCAATAGAGCCTAATTTTCGAATGTAAACAAGTACAAATTGGTACAAATAAAATGTAAAAGTTTCTTGATCAGATCCTGGTTTAAAATCTGTAAGAAATACACACTGTCTGACATTGTCCAACTTTGCATGACTTCCTGGACAGCAATATGTACAAACCTAGTGAGAGAGTTGGCTGAAATAATTCCATGAAATGTACCCATGCACAGCACGTTGACTACTGAAATTTCATGAAATAGACCGCACGTACAAAACTTGCAAAAAAAAATAGACAAATACTAGACTAATTTAGAAATTAGTGAAATGTACCCCAAGCACAATGAATATACAACGTTGCTCAATTTATAAAATGAAATAGATTTTTGTGAAGTTTTCCCCAGTGTACAAACCTGCTCACTCATTTTGTGAAAACGGACCCCGAGTACAAACATGGTCACTATGGTTTGTCTAATAGAATTCACACATGAAACAGTAGGAAATTTAATATATGCGCATCATGCCAGGACATAAAGTCTTGGAATCAGTCTCATCCGAGAGGCTCAGTAACACGTTTTTATCCGTACTGCACGTGTAAGATTAAAATAGGTTAAATAACACGTATTTCTCCCTCCTGGACGTGTGCGTTTTAGGAAGTGCTTATTTACACTGTAATCTGGGACTGAGAAAATATGTCCCAAGAAATCACCAGATTTCCAGAGCGTTTTCACGTACTCCTCTCTTGATAATGTTGAGGAAGCCCTGACTTGCTATCTAGTGTTGGATGGCTTAAACGGTGCAGTTTGTACGTTGTGTTATGAGACGCTTGATCGTTGAAGATCAACATAAGCAGCACGTTTTCATAAACTTTATGAGAAAATATGTTAAATGTTAAGCCTATGAGCCCAACGCTAAAGAAGTGGCGTTGGACCGTAACTGCACGCGCATTAAGGGTAACGAAAACGCGCTGTGAACCTAAGCGGTAATCGTAATGACGCTCGCCGCTGAAGTAGAATCTGGTCATTTCCCTCACACGTGCTAAGTAACGTTAAACGTGTAACGTGACCTCACTAATCCACACAATAGATGCGTCACGGCTCCCTGTGTTGGTTTAGCCTCGTTAGTTAATGAGTTAAGTATTTCCTTATATAGTCATCTCCACATGTCTTGTCCCTACTGCAGCTGCAGGGAGGGATGCGTGATTTGGTGTAAGATTTCCGTTATCTGTGTACTCTTATTGATGGATTCTCGCATTGTTTGATGGTGATTTTGGACATTAGATTATCGGAGAAATTATTTCTTTGGGAATTTTAGAGTAGATTTTCAAGAAAATTAGTTGTAGGGAAAATTCCATTTTAAAGAAATAAAGCAAAGTGGATTGTACTTGAACTATTTACTAGAAAAAGTGTGTAGAGGGATCTAATAACTTAGAAATAGAGTTTACCTTTATCTAACCGGATTTATGTCAGTAATATTTTGATTAAAACACTAGATTAGATTATACGTTGTTGAATTACATGCCATTCACTTTGACCTGTGAAAGCTGATATCTGACTTGTTATGAATTAAAGGATTAAAGGATTAGTTCGTCCAAAATACTGACTGTCACATTGAGTTCCCCTTAGCAGATTAAAACAGCCTTCACTTACATGAATTGCAGTCAGTAAAAGACATTTGCATTTTTGTATCCATTCCAAATAAACTAGGAAATTTTACAAATAACTAAAGTTAAAATTGGATTATTGATCATTAGATGGACTAAAAATATCAACAAAAAGTAAAACGTTACCAAGCCTACTATAAAAAGAACAGGATGAATTTCAAGAAGAGTGTACGGAAATTATCGCCCTTTATCTACCGGTCTCTTCACAATGAAGACGGAGCCAGGTAAGTGACGTAGTGACCCCGTGCTGTAGTGGTTAGCATGCAGGTGACTCAGGTTCGATTCCTAGACAGGATAAAGATGTTGGACAGTGTCATCATCGCTTCACCAGACCAAGGTGTAAAATTGGCACCAGCCCTATGTGGGAGGACAGGATTGTGTGTGACCCTATGGTAGATGTTTCGCTACCACCTGATCTCATCATCATCATCAGGTGATGGCTCACTTGACGGATAGCTCACACTCAGGTAGGGTGAGTTCTCGGGTGAGTTCCTGGCTGGGGAAATAAAAACCGCAATAGATTCCTGCACTGTAAATCAACTGTAAATAACTTAAATATTGACTTTGCACGCAGCAAGGGTTGAAATACACCTCTAAACACTTAACAAGTTTCGTAATATAAATTTCAGTTCTTCGCAATGAGGTCTGTTGGAGAGAGGTAATTATGCTGTGAGCAAGAGCTACAATCATGATATATCCCTAAATATGTACAAATCATAGTAATCTTTCATTTATGACAGTGATTCAGAATGAGTGATGAACCTTCAGATCTTTTTAAACAATAAGGACAGTCACAATTGGTGATAATATTCAGTAATCAAGTATAACTCAAGTCAGAAAGGAGTTAACTGAACCGGGGTTCTAATTATTTCTCGAAAACTTAGAGCTTGGGTGTCTACATCACAACAAACTGCAAAAGTACAAAAGAGATGCGAGATGCATGTTTAACATTGTACTTGTAGACCATTTTAGACATTCACAGTTTAATGGGTAAATGTGCTATACTGCTTTTGTCTAACACTGTTTAACAGTGATAACAGAGGTTGTTATGGCATCTATGTAATGTGCAGTCAGTATGTAACCACTTGGATCTACCTGCTCCTGATCATTCCTTCACTTAGATTAATTGTTTAGATAGGGAAGCTCCAGGTTTATTTTAGCTTACAGATTTCCTATCCCTGCTTCACAAATGTCTCTCAGACAAAAACTAAATCTTTTTTTCAATTTTTTTTTTGGGTTAGGCAAAATTTTCCATCGTAACGAGTTTTGTTGTGAGATGATCGAAATTTTAAAAATTTTACTGATAAAGAGTTTGTCTTCTTTGGGACCAAGTTCAATTTTTATTTTTTTAACCGATCGCTGTACTTTGAAAATCCTGGAAGTGCAATGGAATCCAAATTAATAAAAAATGCCTTATGTTCTAAATTCAATTAATACTAGATGTGAAACCCGCTGATGCTGAACAAAAATCCATGGATAAATAAAGAGCATGATGAAAAGGTAAAAGAAAGCCTCATATACATTCCCATCATGCTCCCCATATTCCTTCGTTCTATTGGTGAGAAAGGCAGGTGTAACACTGGACAAGACCTTCCGCATCACTGTATGCAAGCAAGTAAGAATGCAGTCAAGAGATCCACCCTGGCTTTAAAACCCATGAGGATGGTCACATGGTCCAAAAGAAGGGTAATCTGCAGCATCAAAAATGGAAACTGGTCCAACAAAAAATTACAGAAAAATGTTATTTTTATGTATCATTATGACAATCCTGTGATCAAATGTAGTCCGAATGATTTCAAGGCAGTGCTGAAGATCAGCTGATAAAGAAAATACAAACTGGTATTTAGACAGCTTATTGCTGTAAGCGGCTCAGCTAGCTAATTATGGTGTTTGTTGATCTAAGCGGCCTGCTCTTCATTTTGTACGTAACAGAGTCTTGGAATTGGGTGAGCACAAGTTTTTATCTCTTGCTTTTTTGAAGCTGGATTTGACATGTTAAAAGATTCATAGTGTGAATGAAATGTGGTAGATGTTTCCTAGAATAAAATGGAATAACTTCCAGTGTAGAGCGAGTTTCAATTACTTGTCAAGAGACAAAAAACGTGAAGAAAACTTATAAAACACCAGAAATAGGATCTTAACGTTGATTTATATAATAAACATCAACAAAATATTGTTGTGGTCATTAAAACTATGATTATTTTAAGATGACGCCTGTCAGGGGCTGATCCAGGGTTTCCCCTATGTTCGCCAAAAATTCAGTGAAAGCGGAGAAAATTCTGCCCGCGCACCCTAAATCTGCCAATGCCTGTAGATAGTTAAATTAAAACATTTATGCAAGAGTTAATCTGATAAATCTGAAATATAAAAAAAGAAGAAAGAAACATGTTGGGGAAACAACGAAATTCGAGTTGTTCTCATGTGCCCTGTATTCATTTAAACACATCTTGGTAGGTGTTCAGGCCATGTTTTATATCTGTTGGAATGTGTTCACAGTTGGGTGAAGCTGCAGTATCTGAGATGTTTTGATGTGGACTCAAAACAATGCATCATGTACTGACATTAAAACGCACTCTGTGAAGCCATGTATCGAGCAGTAAAGAAAGAAATCTTCCAAGTACATGGAGAAACTTCAGATCATGGTAATATTTTTTTCTGTGTGGTTGAATTTCTTCGCACACCATGAAATTAAGACAATTTTAGAGTGAGTTCTAATATTTATCTACGTTTGCTGAAATGCTGGTTCTCTAAACTTCCTCTATCCTACCTCCAGGAACTGTTTGTAAGTCCTGTTGTATAAAAAGGATGATTAAGAATGTTAAAACAATGTTACCCGTGAGACTAATTAACCAGAAGACTAGTCGTGTCGCATCAGATGTGACCATAGGGATTACCACTTGCAAGCAAGTAAGAGTGCAGGCGAGAGATCCACCCTGGATTTAAAACCCATGGGGACGGTCACACGAAGTCCAAAACAGGGGTAATCTGTGGCCCCACAAATGGGCCCTGGTCCAACAAAAACCAGAAGAATAGTCTGTTATATGTCACGTGTTCCTGTAGGAGCACCTCATGTGGCCCCTTTGCGTAGCGTGTGCAACCCTTAACTGTTGCCTCAACTGATGCTGCAGCATGGATGCTGAAGAGCATCTCGTAACAAGTAAGGGTTGCAATTGTCAGCAAAGACCAGAAGTTAAAGCAAAGACCAGTCACATAAAGATTTTTTGCTTTTTCTCTTTTTCCTGGAAGCAGTACACACAATGATGCAGTACTGGACGAACAATGCAGTAGAGCACTTTTTCATTTCTATGTTATCTTACACTACTTTTGGTAGTTTTGGAGATTTAGGGGTTTTTTGAAGCTATTATCTTAAAAGATAAAGCATTTACCATGTTTACAAAAGTTCCCATTTCGAAAAAAGATTATTGTTATCTATAATTTGTTCTTATTATATCTTTTATATTTTACTGGCTCATTGATCTAACAGGTGTTTACACCCTCAGCTCTCAGCATGAGGGATGATATAAGATGGAATAACTAAGAGGGCAGAATGTATAACAACTCCACTATACAGCTTAGTTAACAGCTTAGTGCCTGATTTACAGGTGGAAACCATTCGATATACACCTGACTTGCTGCTGATAGCCAGGTTAAGGTCAGACGAGGACGTTAAAATCTATTCAAAAGTTGGGGTCAAAAAGACATACAGACAGACAGACAGATAGACAGATGGACATACAGACAGACAAAGCATCCCATTGTAAACTTAACTGCAAAACATTTATTTCAATCACAAGTAGAGTAGATTCGATAGAAATTGAACGAAAATAAAACAAGATCCAAGAAGGACATAGGTAACTGAACGACCAATCTTACACATGCTAAGTTCCAGCTGTCAAAATTGGAGTTAAATAATTAAAAGTACTGGTTATCAGATTCGTATGGATTGTTTGCATGGTATCTCAATAGGGAATTAACTTTAACTTTCAAACGTGTGAGAGAATTTTCATTGTTTGTTCTCATTTTAATAGATGAACGTTTTCAAACTACTTTTCTATTTTAAAAACGTTTAAACTTCGTGTAACTGTGCCTCACTAAGAGATACAGAAGTGAGCCCTCTGTGCACAGAGACCGAGGAGACGGATTGTTGATTAATCTCTCTGATTGTGATGTATTGCGCTCAGTACTCAACATTAGAGAGGACAAGTTACGCGTTGTAAGTCAGCTTGTACATGTAAGAAGAATTCTGAAATCACCAGATTCTACCTCATCGGCAACCGCTGAGGAATTCAACACAGACGTTACATTTGCTGCTGAGGTGAAATTTCGTTGTTTCTTGTTAGGTATTTTCTTGACATAACATTATGGCTTAAAAGTAGACTATAGTAGTGGATCTACGTTAGAGTGGGGGGGGGGGAGGTTCAGGGGCCTTGCCCCCCCCCCCACAAAACACATATTTAATTTAATATGACCGCCATCTTTGGCCGCAAGTATTTCAAATCATTGCCCCACCTTTGAACAAACTTCTAGATCCACTACTGTTACACGAGCGCGAACAGAGAAAAACGTGTAACTGTACCTCTCTAATAAATTACATATATATAACTCTAAGTACTCCACATGACATAACATATGTGATGAAAGAAGTACATTATAAAACTATTATCTCACGTCTCTATCATAAACCTCACAATGACTGATATGCTCAACACTTAGATACAAATAAATCATCTGTATTCCTAACGATTTATCATTCTGTGTCTAGGTAAAGCTGATAGAGAGGTTAAGTTACACGTTTTACGCCAACGTGTACGTGTAAGTTTAATATAGTGAAGTGTTAACTGATAATATTAAGTTGAGCAAATACGTCAAAAAATCACTAGATTCCACCTCAGGAGCGAAGGTAACGCCGCTGTGTTACTCGGCGGCATTACGTTCACTGCTGAGGTGGAATCTGGTGATTTTGGAATTCATCTTACACGTACACGTCGGCGTAAAACGTGTAACTTTAACTCTCTAATATAAGTGAGGCAAGTGTTGATTTACTGTTGAATAAACTAGCGTCATTAACTCTTACCGACTGTAATTCGGTTATGTGAGGCTGGGTTTTTTTTGCATAGTTTTTTACTATTTCCTAATGTCTAGCAGACACAGTGCAGCACATCTGCAATCAATGCTGATGCACTGTATCCGAGTGTCCAGCAGAAAGAGTACAACCCCTGCTCACTGCGGTCTCTATTTAACAGCAGACCTGTTTTCATTTATTGGTGGCATCCATTGCAGTCCATTCTTTAGGATCAGCGACACAATCACGTCATGAGCCACTGGTAACCGTATTTTTGGACTCTGCCCCTGGTTTTCAAAACCAGAGACCACAGGCCCCTTGGTTAAAGGACATTAACTATTTCATGCACGTGTTAATTACTTACAGGTTACGAGATTAATAAATTTGAGCCCAGAAAGTCAGCCAGACAGAGAGACGGACAGACAGACAGAAAGACATGCACACAGACAGAGACGGAGAGACAGACAGAAAGACATGCAGACAGACAGAGAGATGGACAGAGAGACAGAGACAGACAGACAGAGAGACAGACAGACAGAGAGATGGACAGACAGACAGAGAGATGGACAGACAGACAGAGAGACAGACAGACAGACAGAGATGGACAGACAGACAGAAAGACATGCAGACAGACAGAGAGATGGACAGACAGACAGAAAGACAGACAGACAGACAGACAGATGGACAGACAGACAGAGAGATGGACAGACAGACAGAGAGACGGACAGACAGACAGAGAGACGTACAGACAGACAGACAGAGAGACGGACAGACAGACAGACAGAGAGACAGACAGATAGACAGACAGAGAGACAGACAGATAGACAGAGACGGACAGACGAACTTCACTGGAAACTTCACGATGCAGCAACCATTCCGTGTTTTAGTGTGATGTCTTGATCAATATCATGAATTTCCTAATTACTTAAACTTGACCATGAAATTATGAGTGAGAACTGATGCATAAAAGTTAAGCGTCTTTCAACTGGAAATTCCATCATTATTTCAAATGTTAATTCAGGGATGTTCAAGACGTAAAGCTGAACATAAAATTAGACTACAATACCCCAAACCGAACCACTTGAAACCCGAAACCGATCCACTTTAAATCTACAATTTCTCATACCGAAAGCTATCAGCCAAGTTCTGTTACTGATAGTTCATTTATTTGGTCAAGATTTAAATGTAGGCTAGCAAAGGGAATGACTTCATAGCAGTTTAGAAAGTGAAAAACTAACTGGTAGAGGGGTTCGGTTTGGGGTATTTTACTCTGTAACTTTTTATCATTACGGTTAAACTTCTTTCAACTGGTAATTCCATAAACATCTAAGCGAGACAGTTAGGAGTACTAGTTAGAATGAATCCGGATGCCTTATACTAGGTTTACTACGGCACTGACGGCTTTACTATCAGTTTACAACTGTTATAAATATAAACGTGTGTTGAGAGGAAACAAAATTATGCATTTATCAGTCACATTTTGTCCACATATCAATTGTGAAGAAGGATATGTTTTTCTGCAGTGTAATAAATACATTGTTGACAAATATTTATGTGAGATCACCCTTTTGCCTTTTCTCCAAAAAGTTCCATTTTGAGGCGCTGGTACCCTTTGTTTTAGACTTGGGGTTGGGATTCTGTCCACGTCGATATATGCTGTTAGCATGCTTACTTACGTACAGTGTGAGAAAGGAATAGTTTTCACACATGTATATATGCGTGTTGATATGTTGACAGTAAACGAAAAGATATAAGATTGTGATGTTAAGAAACAATTAGCATAGTAATCTCTGTGAGACAAAGTAGCTACACATCAACTACAGAGCAATAAATAGACCATTAACACATGTACATATCTGGCATGAAGGCGTAACCTGTTCACCAAAGCGAATTAATGGGCCAATTTATTTATGTGAATCATAATTTTGGTTAGTTACTTTTCTAACTTTTCAACACCTCTTGATGTCCAACACGTTTACCTACGACTACATCTATCCGCTATGGATTATGCGAATAGACATGTAGCCGGTGTGTGCTTTCGTCCCTTGTACGTTCTTTTCCGCTGCGGAAAATGTCTGATCAATGTGGACGGATAAGTGTTTTGAGTATTGTGACCTTCATACTGGAATATTTTGGTATCTGCATGTGTACATCTTGATCAGGATGTCAAATCAACCCAGTGTTACTGACTACAGTACACGTGCTACAGACCAGTACATCTTCATCAGGCTGTCAAATCTGATTTTAATTGGGCCGAATCTGAAACAAGGACCAAGAGCAAGCGAGCTTAGTTCGACTCCCGGCTCAGTAAATGAAAGCTTCACCCCACCTAAGTGTAAAATTGGTAAGAGAAAACATTGACGGAATGCCGGGGTCTCCTGTGATATTCCCCTGTTCCAATCACCTCAAAGTGATGGCTAAAATCAAGGTTGGGTGAGTTCTCTGCTGGATTCAAAGTTTGTTAGCCACATTTGGAGGTCAGTTCTGGGATAAAGGGGCGGAAAATAAACACAAGAACTTTGATTTGACTTTAACATGTTTTAATATCGAGTCAGAGTTGAGGAATGCACGGTGTGATTCACTGTGGTGTGATTGGAACCTCATCTCGGTTTAATTGGCTTCCGTTCGCTTCCTTATGGTTCCCAGGTGTGAATGGAAGAGTATCCGACTGTCAGTCTCAGTATGTGCGCAGATAGGACAGATTAGTTTAGATCGTCCGATATATTGAAAATGATCCTTTATCAAATTTTACAAATAGTTATTGTGCAAATCACGAATTTCCTATCAATTTGAAAAATAAATTCACGTTGTGCCTTTGGTCTGCTACTGTTCTAAAGAGAATTTTCATTCTGGATTGACGTTAGTTTCCACATGGTGAAGATTATGTAATTGATGGATAACGATATGCTGGTATTCTGGATTTTATTTAATGTCAAAGGATCTTTAAGTACGAACTGGAATATTGTGGGTTGCATGTGACTAGCATTAATTTTAGAGTAAACAGTATTAATTTGATACCAGCCATTTTCCTTTCAGAACATTTTGTAAATTTGTAAACACAATAAAATTCCTATCAAACTGAAACGATGTACCAAAGATATGTCTTGTTTTGGAAAGGATGAATAGTTGAAATAACATTTAGTCAAGTGTGTTTAATTTAAACAAGTTTTATTTATTTGGAGACATGGAATTAAAATAACCATAATAGGACCTGAATTAGAGATTGTAACATGGATTTAAAGGAAAATTTGAAGCTTCTTTCCCCTGACTTGTGCGACAGTCTGCGTCACCATGACAACAACAAACACTCCTGTCACCATGGTAACCAGATTCCCTCACGTTACCATGTGGACGAGTTGTCCCTGTTTGACAGTGACGACGGGATATCTATCCGTATAATGACGCCTGAAGAAGATGACGATGTTGTAAGGTAATTAATGCATAATGTTCCTTTTGATTGGCACAAAAGCTCAGGGTATAAAAGACGTTTTAGATTTTTTTAAGAGTTCGTTCATGGCTGTCCGTTAGGCATGCTTAACATGAACTCTTTTAAAAATGATTTTTTGACATCCGTAGTGTTAGGTGCCGTGCCGTTTTTAAACTTACCCATCTGTCAACTAGAAAGTCAATGTTATATCAGTGGATCTTCTGAGATTGTACCAATTGCATTGAACCCGTTTCTGTGGTAGTCTATTCTTTATGGGTAAAAGTTACACTACAGCTTAACTGAATGTGTGTGTAATTTAGGGTTATGAAACGCACTTGGATAGACTACATTCATCTTTAAAATGAAAGCATTGGAACATCAATCTTGGCCATTAGCATGAACCAAAGAAACATCCAGAAAATTGTCAGCAAACATCGCTGTTCATGACACAAGACAAACTGGGCTGGTTCTGTAATAGAATTCACATATGGATCTGTGGTAATATTATATGTACGGTCCATGGATGGGCATAGAAGAATTAATTACAAGTCAGTAGATTCACAGCATGGACTATTAGACACGCAGCATTATTATGCACTGTTATTTAAATATACGTTGTCATTCATAGCACTTTATTATAGCACGCCAGCTATCATCCATATACAGTGTACTCTCCTATTAAGCAAAAAGCAGGAGAAATCGTGAGTAAGCATAAGGGGGACAGATCCATTCTGACTTTGAAATCTATGGCCAAGGAAAAATAAGGACTTGTAGCCAATAAAATGGACCTCTGGCCTCAAAATGTTTTTTCCTATTCATAAATCAACGTCCCATGTCAAGAAAAGTAAAGATAATGAAATATTTCACCATATACACCATACACAAAATAGTTATCGGCTTTATTTCACCATGTCCTCAGTGTTTATAGTGTCTTATCCTCTCAGATTCGTCAGGGCCTTTTCCGTAGCGTTTATGAGCGTATGTGCAATGAAGGCCAACAAACGCTACCCACTTAGTGATTGAAATAATTACGAAACCAGAGATTCACAGCATGTCTTATTGTTGATGCAGGAGAACGGGTAAATATGTCCAGTTCTGAGGAGAGAGTCTCTGGTACCTTATTTTGTGTGTTTCGGATGTTCCTACATTTATTGTTGCACATCGTCCTATTTATAGAGAGGTCTGGAGACTTTTCACAAGTGTAGAACAATATAACAATGCAGTCTTTGAGTCTAAGTGAATGAATAAAATAAATCTTATCAAGGAACCTTCAGTTGTTAGGATTAAATTCGGTTATGACGTCTTTCTGAAAAGTGAATGCAGTTGCACATAAATTAACTTCGGATAAAAGGGAAGATACTTGTAAGACAAAAACAAATAAAATGTGTGAGACTTGTTCTTAGGCGCTGTATTGCTCAAATTAATTTTTAAAAATTCTAGAACTTTGGTTGTAAACTTTGCGAGTTATTTTGTAAAGTGTTTCCAGTCTACGTGTATTCACAATTTAAACTGAGAAAACGGTTAAGAGAAGGCAAACACATGAACTAATTATCCTATGAGAATCCTGCAGAAGTTGTGAAGCGGGAAGATGCAGGCGCTTCTGTTGCAGCTGGGATGCTAAGTGGCATCTCGTAACATTAAAGAAATAGACCACATTTTCAGGGCATAGAATGATAAAGTGGAAGGAACCTGCTCATTTGTAAGAAACCAAACCAATTATTTTCTCACAAATAAAAATATTTGTTTTGACTGGAGTACTGGGGTACTTTTTTATCTTCTTGGGAGGTTTGTGTACCCAGGATTAGACTAGATACACAGGAAACAAATCCTGATGTTGCGGCACAGTACTCAAAATAGTTATCAACCCAGATCAATCAGTTATTTTCCGCAGTGGAAAAGACGACGAAAAGGGACGAAAGCAAATACAGGCTACATGTCTATTCAAACAAAGACCACGAATTACCATTTCACGCGGCAATTTCAGTTTACATGTTGCCTCCCAGTAGAAGGTTCATAAAGTCATGGAGGCAATGATAACCTAGTGTGTTTATGTTAGGAGTACGAAGAGGGTGGCATGGATAGGGAAAGAAACATCGATAGTTAGTACACAATGTATTGTTAGCATTTCATTTGCCCGAAAATTCAATCACTTCCGTTTTTCAATTTTATGTTAGAAATAATGTAAATCATAATTACAAGTGCCAAGTATAACATTTGCTTTTGATTTTACAAATTTAACCGAGTGATTTGGGGCTAAGTTTTAAAAAATTAAGTATAGTAAGAAAAAATTCAGGTTTTTTAGCATGGGCACATCTAGCGGGCGCTACTGGCTTGCACTCCTGTTGGCTAGGCATCCATTCCCTTCTGCATACACGGAAATCCTAGACCCGCCAATGTTTAGTTTATTTCTCTGTTATTATGCTAAAAATTCTAGAGGGTGAGATTCCTATCAGCTTTACAACAATAGCTCATCAAATGCCCAGCGTGGAATTGTGTTGTACTCTCTTTTTCTCTGTACGTTAACAAATTTTTTGGAATTTCACGAGCTGCAAAGGAATTTTTCTAAGAGAAACTATGTTGTTAGTTGGAGGCTTGTTCTATGACTTCACTTGTTCCAATCTTACGCAATCCAACAGCTTAATGCATATCTTTTTTCCATGAAGTCTACAGGTAGCTGTTTAATGACACCTTTTGTTCACAGGTTTTCAAACACATTTACATCATAGGTTCCTTTGATGTTTTCTTTAATCTAATCCAACAGGTAAAGGAATCCCCTCTCCTATCGCTAGACACACAGGTAATAAGGCCTATCTCATTTTTCAGCTTCCTTCATTTTTGTGCACTCGACGATAAAGAATTTGCTGATCTGAGAATGAGCACTGATTTACCCGTATTCCTCATTTGGTGGCGATATGGTGGCTTGTAATTAGTGTATAGCCTTTATTACCTTTCGTCGCATATGCGCCTTTTTTCCGTTCTAAGATCAAGCAATTCACTTTTTGTCACACAAAATTTTCCTCACGCAAGACCAATGTTGTTAGTGTGTTGTCATTTGCATATCTGTGTACGTATTCAAAACACATGCAGATACCAAGATATTCCAGCGCAAAGACCACAGTACTCAAAACAGTTGTCCACCCAGATCAATCAGGCATTTTCCGCAGCGGAAAAGAATGTATAAGGGACGAAAGCAAATACAGGCTACATGTGTACACTCTGGTGCAGAAAATGGCATCGATATAAGTGGGATATCGATATAAGCGGAACAAATATCTACATATTTTAATTTGACTGACTGCAA